>CAUYQG010038837.1:0-18341 GCA_963574415.1 Tarsius wallacei | reverse complement strand
GATTGTTTGAGCACAGGCGTTTGAGACCTGCCTAGGCAACATAGTGAGACTTTGTCTCTACAAAAAATAAAAAAAATTAGCCCACTCCCACCAACAGTGTAGAAGTGTTCCCTTTTCACCACATCCTCCCCAGCATCTGTTGTTTTTTGAGATATTGATGGTGGCCATCCTGACTGGAGTTACGTGGTATCTCAGCATTTCTTTGATGACTAGGGAGGCTGAGCAGTTTTTCATTTATTGTTGGCTGCTCATATGTCTTCTTTTGAGAAGTGTCTACTCATATCTTTTGCCCACTTTAAATGGAGCTGTTTGTTTTTTTCTTTTTGGCACATTTGAGTTCCTTGCAGATCCTAGGTGTTAGACCTTGTCAGATATACAGTTGGCAAATATTTTTTTCCAGTCTGTGGGCTGTCTCCCCACTCTCTCAAGGGTTTCTTTGGCTTTGCAGAAGCTTGTCAGTTTGATGAAGTCCCATTTGTCTATCTTATCTCTTATGGCATGGGCACTTGTGGTTTTAATCAGGAATTGGTTGTCAGTTCCGATTTCTATAAGGGTATCCCCTGAATTTTCTAAGGTTCTTATAGTTTGACGTTTTACATTTAGGTCTTTGATCCATTTAGAGTAGATTTTTGTGTATGGTGATAGGTAGGGGTCTTGTTTTAATCTTCTGCATGTGGTGAGCCAGTTTTCCCTGTACCATTTACTGAATAGGCTCTATGGAAAACAGTGTGGTGATTCCTAAAAGATCTAAAAAATGTCCAGCCTCCCATATGAGTTCACTATCCCCCTACTGGGATGGGAGAAACTCACATCACTCTATGAAAAAGATACCTACACAAGCATGTTTATTGCAACATTATTTACAATAGCAAAAACATGGAACCAACCATGCTGCTCTTTGAAAGAGGACTGGATTTTTAAAAACGTGGTACATATACACGATGGACTATTACACAGCCATAAAGAAGGCAAAATTGTGAACTTTGAAACAACTTGGATGGACTTAGAGGATTTAATACTGAGTGATCTATCACAGAAACAAAGAACCGAGTATTACATATTCTCACTCATAAGCAGACCTTGAACAACTATTGTAATACTATAAGACAGGGACTGGCAGTAGTGAGAAACTTCCAGGGGAGGGTGGGGGCAGAACTGACAGCAGTGAGAAACTGCTAGGGGAGGGGGAGGGACAACTCAGCAACAAGGGTACTACATGATGAACATTTGTATACTTACCCTTAATTGTACACCACATATTTAAAATACAAAATTTAAAAAAAATAGCCCAGAAGGTCAAGGCTGCAGTGAGCCATGATTGTGCCACTGCACTCCAGCCTGGACAACATAGTAAGACCCTGACTCAAAAACAAAAACAAAACAAACAAAAACTCATACACACCTTAACAAATTTAAAAGAATATAAATTATAAAAAATATGTTCTCAGAGCATAATGAAATTAAGTTAGAGACTGATAATAAAAAGATAGCAGAAAACAACTAAAATATTTGAAGAGTAAACAACACACGTTTAAATAACACATGGTCAAAACATAAAGTTTATGCTCAAATGTGAAAATATTCCAAGCCAAAAAAAAAAAAAAGAACCTATCAAAATATTTGGGATGCTGCAGAAGCAGCACTTATAGAGGAATGTAGTATTAAATGTATTCACTAGAAAAGAGGAAATATTTAAAAGCAACAATCTAAGTTTTAGCCCCAGGACTCTAGAGAAAAAAAAAAAAAACTTTTACCTGAAGCAACCAGTAGTAAACAAAAGATAATAAAAACTAGACTAGAAATCAATAAAATTAAAAACAAGAAAGAAAGAAGAAATAATGAAACAAAAGCTGTTTATTTTACGGATCTATAAAATTGATAAAATTTTATCCAAGCTAATTGAGAAAAAAGACAGTGGACACAAATTACCAATTTAAAAAATAAATATAAAATTTTACTACCAATCCTATGGATATTTAAAAAGATAAAGAATAGTATTAACAACTGTATGCCCACAAATATGAAAACCTAAATTTCTTTTTTTTTTTTTTGAGTTGGAGTCTCACTCTGTCACCCAGACTGGAGTGCAGTGGCTGCTCCCGGCCACCGCAACCTCGACCTGCTGGGCTCCAGCGATCACTTCCGCCTCAGCCTTCCAAGTAGCTGGAACTACAGGCACGCGCTACCACGCCCGGCCAATTTTTTGATTTATTGTAGAGATGAGGTCTCACTTGCCCAGGCGGGTCTCGAACCCGTAGGCTCAGGCAATCCACTCACCTCAGCCTCCCAAAGCGCGGGATTACAGGCTGAGCCACCGAGCCCAGCTGGTAATTTCTTGAAAGACTGAAACTACCAACAAAGCAGAGCCAAACTCCAATCTGTTTCTCCTGTACTCCTTAAGGCTGTTGTGCTTTTCTTGGGTACTGGTTCCCTGCACCAATGACAGAAATTGCCACCCAGGTATAAAGCTAGAGGGATGATGGGTCACATGCCATTTACTTGCCTTTCTTCAGGAATTGTGGGCTCATGTGTCCTGTTGCCCAATTTATGAAACAATTTATTTCTGTATTATGCTTAGTTTTATAGTTGTTTATGACAGGAGGCTATTCTTATCCCTTATACCATCATGGTTAGCCTTGGTGGACTTTTAGTTTTGTCTTGAACACAATGCTGAATATATATTACCTATTTAACAAACTCAAGGTTTTTAAATTCATCTACACATAATTTAGTTTTCTAGTGAAACTCTGAACACATGGATCTTTTTCTTCTTCTTTTTTCCAATTATTTCATAGTCTAAGTACTATATGATACTTTGCAACTCATTATCCACATTCTTCTTTGTTTTGTTAAGAAAATAGTTTCAGAGAAGTAAATGGA
This sequence comes from Tarsius wallacei, assembly GCA_963574415.1. Lineage (NCBI taxonomy): Eukaryota > Metazoa > Chordata > Mammalia > Primates > Tarsiidae > Tarsius > Tarsius wallacei. The sequence goes on along the minus strand of CAUYQG010038837.1, from coordinate 15,461 downwards.
GTTTTCTATATTCAAGTAAAAATCTAGCACATACACAGTTGGGATGCAAACTTAAGTCTCTTATCTCTTTTCCATCTTCTCATTGCACGGTTCACTAAAAAAATGAAAAAAAGATGTGTAAGAAGTAGAAATGAACAAGGAGAAAAACCTTTCTTTGACAAGAAATGTAAACATACCTCTAAATTAGAATCAACAAATAATCTTAGTTAAAAATCATTTTTGTGATGATCCATTCCTTTTCTATCTATTGGGTCATTTATTTCAGAATACCTAGCATGTATAATCATTTCACATAAATTATTTTACTTACTCATTTGTATGTCAAGGTTAACAAAAAAAAAAAAAGGAGAGGAGACTCAGCATGTGGGAAGGGCAGGAGACATATTTTGTAATTTCTCAAGTTCTGAGCACCAACATCCAATTTTACCAAAGATGTAGTTGCTAACTTACAAGGCTATATTACTTAGTGAGTCTTTTTAATCAGAGTTATGATAAGCACAAATTACAAGGACCAGTGTCTGTTTTGACTGAAGGGCCTCCATTTTCTGGCTACTGGTGTGTCTATGATTTATGAGTCTCCAAAATTCCACCCTATTTTTTTTGCTTTGTTTTAAATCGATATACAACTATATTTCTTAATACAATCTATTTAATGATGTTCCCCAAATGCTTACAATTTATTAAGTGAAGCTATAATATACTTAAGCAAGTAAAATTACCTATTTATACAACTGTCAGAAATTTATCTAAAGGATAGTCTTTCTTAAAAGCATTTTCAAGCTTTTAAGAATTTCAAGAACTTAGCTAAGTCTCATGTTCAATAATAGCTTGCTTCTGAGTTTGCCTGTTCTCAAGGGAGAGGAAGCTTTGGCAGCTACTTTTGTGCTCTGTAATCGCAAGGAACTACATCACATGACACACAGCTGTCTGAAGTGGTCTCCCTTCATTATGAGTATTGATCATATCCAGTGCCATTGAGAATTCCATTTCCAAATATAGTGCTAAACTCCCTTCTTTCTGTGCTCATTTAAAGAACAGACAGATGTCTGCTCTTAGACTTGATGCAGTCGCCCAATAAAGATTTCCCTAGGCTTTTGCCTTCACCCTCCCAACTGTAAATAGCATGGGGAGGGGTTTGCCTACATAGCAATTCTGTAGGCAGCACCATGTTTACACAATGTTTGCTCACCAGTTTTTTCTTCCATTTACACATGGAAGCATAAATCTAGACCAAATCAAGAGTTATTTTTTAAGAGGTTTTTTTTGCTCTTAGCTTCTTTCATTTTACTATCACAAGATCTTGCAATAAAAATGAACAAAGCTTTACATTTTTTCTTCTCAATAGTTCTATTTTATTAAACAAGTAGCAGCTAACAATCTTTGAATTTTGTTGTTAATTTTTTTGTATGACCAGTTTCATAAATATATGTTTATAGAATATTGTGTCTGTGCCAGAAAGTATTAGACCCTGAATTCTGTCAGAAAATACTCTAGGGCCCAGCCAGGACAACCCTGCTGGTAGACACTACTCAAACTTGACTTAAGAAATTGAGAAGTATGTGCCTTCAAGTAATTTAATATTGTCATAATCACTTAGTAATATTTTTTGTTAAAGGAAAATTTTGTGAGAAGGATATTTACCTGGTTTTTCCCATTTGAAGAAACAGAATCTTTATTCTTGCTGTCAAGTAATATCTTATGAGGGCATAAATATGCTGAAAAATCTAATGAGAAAAGTTTTAAACTGTCAAGAAAATAAAATTATTAGTTAAGACATCTTAAAGCTTCACTGTGGAATGAACAATATATCCAGTTTAGTATGCATTAGTGTAAAAACATAAATGTTAAAGTATGTTAGTGGATATTTATGATCGTCTCCATCTGTAGGAAACTGACTCTTGACTCTCTTAATACAAATGCTCAGAGTGAGGGTTAGAATGTTTATATTTTATCTTAGCCATAGTCAATTCAAAGATAAGCAACTGACCTACATTAGACCAATCAGAATCCTCAAGATTTTTGAAACTGAAATTGAGAATAAAAATTTTGTATCTGGTGGCACAAACATTGTGTGGTAAGACTTGCCAATTTTTGAAGCTATAATTCTAACCATGAGAAGCATTTGGTCTATAATGCAAGACTATGTAGCTAGCATAAAGAGTCAGAAATAAGAGCAAGAGAGAGATAAGGAGTGCAAAGAAGGGAAAGAGAGAGAGACACAGAGGGAAAGAGAGTTTTTTGGAGGCATTTGTGTTGCTGGTTGCAGTCATCCTGAGGCCCAACCACACTCCTGTTTTTACTTTAGTTGGGTGGTTAATTATCTTTAAATCATGCCCTTTCAATACATTTATATTCTTTTATCCATGTTTGTTTTCTTAGCATTTTTTACTATCTGACATTCTATTAATTTTTTCCCCATTAACATATACACAGTGTTTAGAACAGTGTCTAGGAATAATGTGTATTCAATAAATATTTGTTGAGGCCGGGTGTGGTGGCTCACCTCTGTCATCTGAGCATTTTGGGAAGCTGAGGCAGGAGGATTACTTGAGCCCAGGAGTTTAAGACCAGTGTAGGCAACATAGCAAGACATCGTCTCTACAAAAAACAAAAAGTTAGCTAGTGTGGTGGCACACACCTGTAGTTCCAGACGTTTGGGAGGATGAGGTAGAAGGATCACCTGAGCCTAGAAGGTCAAGTGAGCCATGATCATGCCATTGTACTTCAGTCTGAGCAACAGAATGAGAACCCCCAACTCAAAACAAACAAACAAATATATTTGATTAATATAGGAAAGGAAAGGAATGAATGAATAATAATGTAATATTCTGATATTCTTCTAAAAATATCTGTAAGTTTCTTCAAATTGGCTTTATTTCATTTGTATGTAAGAATTTTGATTAAAATATTTTAAAAACTTTAATAATATATATCCATTTCTTCCACTCTAAAAATCTACCAAAAAACTCTACTTACAGAAACAAAATCGGGAATTCTCAACTTGTGGGTCAATGGAACTGGAGATATCACTCAGAAGAGGCTAGATTATGCTGTAAAAAGAAGCAATCCAGAATTATAATGGTTTAACAAAACAAAATTATATTTTCCATATATAATATGTGCCAATAGCAGGGCATCAGAAGTCATCATAACACTAAAACTAATCTCAACACATGCTTCTAAAGTCACTGAGGCAATATGAGCAGGGCATGGCAAGGCATGCACTGGTTTGTAAAGTCTCTTCTCAGAAAAGACAAGTAACACTTTTAACTACATTTTATTAATAAAAGCAAAACACATTGGCCATGCCTAATGTCAAGGGAATAAGGAAATACAATTTAACATGGTATCCAAAAAAAAAAAACCAAAAAAATAAAAATTCCCCAAAATGGAATAATTTGTGAACAGCAAGCTCCTTAGTGAGATTTTTATGGAAGAATTTCCAGCAATCTGCAACTCCATATGCATGTGAAACATAGCTTCTTATTGCAGGAATCAGCAAATCATTGACCAAGGGCAAAATCCAGCCTACTGCTTGACTTTGTAAATAATATTTTATTGTAACACAATCACACTCATTTTTCTATATGTTGTCCATACTTGCTTTCACACCACGAAAACAGTTAAAAAGTTACAACAGAAACCTTATGCCCTGCAAAACCTAAAATATTTACTATAAGAAAATTAAATCTGCCTCACGCTGTATATTTTGTACTCATTTAAAATTATACTTTGATTAACAAATTGTGCATTTACCAAATCCTTAGTAGGTTTCGTCATTTTGTTATTTCCAGTCAATTTACCTATATATGGCAAAACTCTTTATTACTAAAGAAGCCTTTGTTTATTAAAAAGAAGTAGAAATCAATAATCACTAGATTTTCTGGAATAAGATTCTTCTATTCTGAAGTGGATTATGCTTCTTTTAAAGTTTTATAATTATCTCTTAGTGACCCATAAAGGTTATCATCCAAAATGTAATTGTTAATACTGAGAATTAACATTTCCTGAATACATCACTTGTGAATACTGCTTTTAGTGTGTTATTTTCGATCTCTGTTTTAATCCTCTTCAAGAAGCTCTATCACTACCATAAGCAACATGGGCAAGCAGATGACCCCAGGAAGGCCAATGGGGTCCTTTTGCAGGGATTAACATGAGTACTGAGAGAAGGTCTCTCTCCTTCTGAAACAGTAAAATTTAGAGACTAGATAAGAGTAAATTTATGGTCGAGATTTTTTCCCATCAGTACCTGAGAGAGAAAGCACTAATACAGAAGAAAATGGAAGCTAGACATGAAAAGAGACAGACAGTCCTGAATACCTGATTTCCACACCCGATTCAACACATATGAACTGGGATATATTGTACAATGAGAAATTGATACCTTTTGCTCCAAGCTTTTTCATGTCTTTAAAAATAATTTTTTTTCTGGGGAGAGTAAAATGGTAAGCCTTGAGGAGAAAAAATTTTATTGTAACTTTTTTCTGATTGAAAGTTTGAACACTGAGCAAAAAAAAAAAAAAAAGTGTTCAAAACCACCAGGCAAGAATCATATATAGAAGAAGGTGGAACTTTGAAGATTAATTTTGTAGTTGTTCCTCAGTCCTAGGAAATAACATTGGACCAATAACTGGTGCTTATAAATGGGGTAAGCTGTTCATAGGGGACAGATAGTCATCTCTACAGTGAACTTAAAAGCTATAGAAACCAGAAGCTCTGCAACGCACTGAAGTCTGAAGCCAAACTCCTCAAATTTTCATTCAGTTTTTTTATATAGGCTCAAACTCTATTTAATCTTTTTGTCTTCTGATGTTTCTTCCCTTACTGTCAATTCCTAGACTTTGAGTTCTTTGCAAAATAAGACTCACATCATTTGATCTTCGGCACCTAGCATATTGCAAGCCACCTATGAACATCTTCAATATAATATTGTTTACTATTAAGTGCATTAATAATTGAACATGTTTCTTGTTTTTGGGGGGTTTTTGTGAGTTAGAGTCTCATTCTGTTGCCCAGGCTGGAGTGCAGTGTCACACTCACGGCCACTCCAGTGTCGACCTGCTGGGCTCTGGAGATCTTTTTAAAAATTTATTGTAGAGACAAGGTCTTGCCAAGTTGCCCGGGCTGGTCTCGAACCTGTAGGCTCAGGTAATCCACTCGCCTCAGCCTCCCAAAGTGCTGAGACTACAGGTTGAACCACTGAGCCCGGCCAATAATTGAACATATTTTAACAAAAATACATTTCAGCAGAAATTTTTAAGTGCTTACCCTGAAAAATAATTAGTTACAATCATTTAAATTTGATGTGATACTAATAAGACAGATGTTTGAGATATAGGCCCACTCTTATAAACCTTGAGAAGATTCAGAGTTTAGAATCAGACAAAACTTATTCTCATTTTACTTCTACCAACTCCTGGCATAAGTTTAATAGAGTCGGGTGCAGTGGCTCATGCCTGTAATCCCAGCACTTTGGGAGGCAAAGGCAAGAGGATTGCCTGAGACCACGGGTTCGAGACCAGCCTGGGCAACTTGGTGAGACCTCGTCTCTACAATCAATAAATAAAAAAAAATTAGCTGGACATGGTGGTGCATGCCTGTAGATCCAGCTACTATTAGGAAGGCTGAGGCAGAAGGATCACCTGAGCTCAGCAGGCCAAGGCTGGGGTGGCTGTGAGTGTGCCACTGCACTCCAGCCTGCGCGACAGAATGAGACTCAGACTCAAAAAAAGAAAAGTTTAATAGAAACACTGGAATAAGTTTAATTTATCTGAATTTCAGTTTAATACGTAACTCATGATAATGCTAAATATGTTTTATTTACTATAATGATGAAACTTACTGTTTAAAAATCTGTTAATGTAGGTGTTTTATAATGTAAGTACCAGGTTATTTTGAAGTGTTAAGAAACTCTCTGTGAGTCACTAATTCAGTGTCTTGTATATGATAGATATTCAATGAAGTTTTATTTTCCTCATCTCTTTTCCTCTCAAATGGCATCATAAAATGACTGCCTACTCCATTTCATTCAAATGTCTCCAAATTTGAAAGCATCTATCTATAATCAGAATTTGCCTTTACTAGCCCTAACACCTCTTTCAGAGTTACCTCATAGTAACTCACATTTTATAGTGTTTAGCAGTCAATAAAGTTGGTGTGCATGCATTAACTTAGGTAGTACTTTCTGTTATTTTTCACATTTTACACAAAAGGAAGTGAGCTCAGACAACTGTTTTCTAAATGTGAATACGATTGGATGCTTATGTTGACTTTTAGGAAAGTTGTAGCAATCTTATTTCTGATCAATTGCATACTTTTTTATTGTCAGTGGTAAATACTATCTTCAGGTCTGAAATTGCTGATGCTTTTTAAAAAAATACTAATTTGCTTAATTAATTTATAAGTTAAATTTCACCTTTTTTTTCACATTTAGCAATGTTTATAGCATAATCCCTTTCCCTCAGGCCTGGAAACTTTTGCTTTTATTTGGTCTGCATTACTAAAACAATTCATGTGTTTGCAGTGTGCTGAGACTTCTGGCTCAGATAAAAGACTTTCCTTATGCATATGGAAGCAATTAAATACAAAACACATCAAAAAAATTCCCCTTAGGTGAGAAACGCAAGATTCTCACGTTTATTCATAAATCCTAAACCATGCTTTTGGTCATTTGTTTTTCATTTATTTCTCTATAAACCATTTTATCCAGTCCATTAATCATGATTTTTAAAAAAATCTTCTCTGAATGTTTAATGAGTTTGACTTTATCTTTGTTAATGAGGTGCCCTGAGCAGAGCTTATATTTCAAAGACTGTCAGTTATTCAATAAAAATAACATACTTATCACCTAACCCACTTAATCCATGCCATGTTACAAACAAAATAATTTTAACTACACAATTTAAAAAATAGGTGAGCGTTTTCTTATTATATTTCTGGAAAAACTGAATTATAGAGGTTAGTCATAAGGCCTAAGATACAGATTTTGATAGTTTCTTATTTTTGAAAACAAAATTTAAATAATATATGAATTCATGTATGGTAATGGCCCCAGTATCATGATTTCATTTTATATTAACACATCTCAAATTTGTTCTCAGCCCACCCTTCACCTCTATAATATTTAGGGTTTCTTCTCTTATTGATCCATTCATCCTCTTTAAAGCTCTGGCACCCCTCCTCCCCCAATTCATTAAATCTTCTAATGTCTAAGCTCATCATCTTCATTTCTTAGATTTACTCTGCAATCCTGTGTTCTCATTCCTGTACCTTCAGGACCTCAGGTCTTTTCTCCCCTTACTCCCATTTTTCTTTTGAACGACATTTATTGAATGCATAATGCATGCCAGAATTTTTTTCCCTTGCATTATCTTTATTTCATTTTTATTTAACAATGAGTCTATGAATCTGGTGGTGTTATTCTTTCTTTATAGCTGAGGAAACATACTCAGAAAGATTGACTTATAAAAGGCTCCAATCAGGGGATAAAAACCACAACAGTTATTTTTAAAGAGTGAATTCAATATAAAGAATTGCTCCCTAGGCGTAAGTAATTGTTAAGCAGGTAACTGAACTTTACAAATGTACACTGAGGTGTCACAGAAATAGCAGCTGCAAGATGTGGAAAGAGAAACTGAAATTCATCATTCTGTGACAGCTGATTGGCAAATTGCTGTTGTCTCTGAGTTCAGAGGAAGGGTCTCAGGTGCTAAGACTCACACTTCTGAGGGGAGGTTCCAGCTAGCTGGTGCTGAAGGCTCCGAATACTGGGAAAACCTAAAAAACTAAATTAAACTACTTCTAAACAAATTACTGCTGCCACATGAAGAAAAAGTCCCATAGTACTGGTGAAGTAGACAAGAACATGAAACAGAACAGCAAGAAAACAGGAAGCAAACCAGATGGGGAATATCTCTTGATGTCTCCTGCAGTCTTTAATTTTCTGACCAGTATCCTACTGGCAGAGCCTTCTGAGAAACCAGATGACAAAAGTGTGGCTGTAGAATTCCAACCTCAGAACCACAAAGCACAAAGCACTGTACAGAGGGTGGGTTTAAAGCTGAACATTTGCTTAATAATTGTCGTAGCCCAATTGTTTTCTTCTTCAGAAACCATAAATACCCTTCAACACTTATTTAAAATTTTATGTTAGAAATAGCAACTCTAGATTTCAAACAATATGATAGAATTATCTTTTGTTCCAGTCATTTTATCCATCTCTGATAAACAGGCACATTATACATCTTGGGGCTCTGTTTTGTTGTTGTTGTTGATTTTGTTTTTGTTTGTTTTAACTTCTCTTGTCAGCCATAATGTCATTGCTAACTTTCTTATGCTGTGAGGTATATTCCTTGATCAGAAACAATTTTGTAAAGAGTAACTTGACAGTGAATAAGACATTTCATAAGTCCATGAACAATGGTGCTGGCAGAAGGGTTATAGGCAAATCCATATCTAGAAATACATGTCTGCTCTAGTGAGGGGATCAGAAACATGTTCCACACATCCCAGTCTTTGATAACGTAGTTATCAAAGCCACCTTATCCCACACACTCATTTTTCTTTACTTTCCTCACGTACAACCCTAGTTTTTATATGCTGACCAAACCAACTCCAGGGCAATCCTCTGTCCCTCCTTGTCATAAATTAATAAATTATTTATTTCAGAATTTGCCTAGTATACCTTTCAGAGCTCATTTTTCTTATATCTAATTTATGTACATGTCTCAACCTCCATAAACGGTTGAGAACATTTTCTCTAACGTAGATTTCTCATGCCATTTACTATAGATCCTATCCTTAATGGTTTTGTTGAATTTTGTTACAGAATCATGTTGAAATTTCACCCATATTATTTCATAACTGAAAAACTTCTTAACTCCCAGTATTTTACTCACACACAAATTTGAACTTCTAGTCCCATTCTCATCTGGACCATGGTCTGTTGTCATCAATGTCTTCAGTGTTTCAGTGTTTGAATACTAACCGTTGCTAGGATACCAAGTTAAAGAGAATTTACAAAGTTCTTTATGTTTGCAAGATTTAGTTGGTCTTCTTTTTCTGTACAGTTTCCATGAGGGTCCAGTGTTTTGTTTTGCTTCTTACTATTCTTACTAAAGACTCCTCATAAAGGCAGGCCTGCTTAGCTACCTTGACTAAAATCTTCTCTTACCCCACCCTTCATGTTCCTTTCACCATCTGCTGCTTTGCCATCCACTAGCTAATCTCACTTACACTTAAGGCAATGTCCATTCACTTATTTGCATCACTGTATGAACTCTTCACCACAAGTACAAGAGAGATAAACAAAGGGCAGAAATGGAATTATATATTGATATGGTCATTTACAAGCATGAAATGTGCTTCCATAAGAAAACATGTGAAATGGTCAGTTGGCAGCTAAAGTCTCTAGCCAGCCCCTTTGTTGTACTCTTCAACCAAGCCCTCCACTGACTGTAGTTTCAAGGATAGAGCCTTGGCAGGGACTGAGAGAAGCTGGCAGAGTCATTACTACCAATATGTAAAATATCTGCATTTTCTGAGTGGGAGATAGAGGGAAACATGGTGGGAAAACCCAGAAGATGATTATGGCAGAAGTTTCTAGTGTACTCATTACTGCCACATAGACATCTGGCTCTTATTGTGCATTTCTTCTTGAATGTTAGATCAGTGGGAGAAAGGGTTGTCTCTTCAACAAATGTTTTGGGAACATGTGTATCCATTTAGGAAGAAACAATGATAAAGTTAGAGCTGTATAAAGCTGTATAAAATGCCATATATCATGACAAACTCCAAAAAGATGAAAAATGTTGTCTGAATCAGGAGAAAAAAGAAATATTTACTTACGATCTTTCAGCATTTTATTCAAACACCAGAAACCATAAAATGAAAAATAGTAAATTTAACTATTATAACATAACCATAAAAACAAGAAAAATCAAAACATAAATGACTAACAACATATAACTCCCATCACAAAGGAATAATCTTCCTTATAAATAAGTAGCTCCTAAAAAAAACCCTATTAGAAAAAAATCAATATTACAATATAAAAATGGACAAAAAAGGAAAATGCATCCATATTTAATTATTTATTCTTTTAGTTACTCAGTAAATTTTTGTGAGTACCTACTAAGCAACAGGCAATGTTTTGGTGACTGAGAATACAGCAGTAAATGAAATAGAGAAACATTTTCCCCTTCTGGGACTATTAGAGTTGGAGGAAACACAATATATGAAATATATAAATAAAATATAAAGTGTGTTAGATAGTGATAAGTGTTTAGGAGAAAGGAATGAACCAGGAAGGGAGATACTGAGTTTTGAAGGTAAAGTTGCAATTTTAAATAAAATTAACAACAAAAAATTTACTATTTTGGGAGTTGGGTAATAAAAATGTGAAGGAGATAAGTAAATGAACCATGTGGTTACCAGGGTCAGAGTGTTTCAGACAGAGAAAGGTTCTGAGGCAAAAGAATGATTGGGGATTTGTGAAAAAAGTAATTCATGCCTGAACTGGAGAGAGCTGGCGGAGAGAGAAAAAAAGAGTCAGAAAGTCAGTGAGGCGCAAGGATAAGGTAGGGTCTGCAAGGCCAGACATTGGGGAAATAAAAGCTAATGATGTAAGAGAGGGAAGGGAGAATTTCTGAAGCACTATCCATGAGTTGAAATGAGCCAGTTGAAACTGTGGACAAGTGGAAGGATTAGCTATCTATTGGACTTTGAAAAGTTTGTCCACAGTAATAACAGAGAAAGCAAAGCCCATGTTTCCATATATATAAGTAAGAGGGCAAGATATTGCAGGCAAAACTGAGAAAGAAGATGATGAGAGGACTTTTGATTTCTGAAAAGCAGTAAAGGTATTAAATCAGTTTCAAAGAAGGGAAAATAAATGGAACTTCATTCACAATAGAAAATTAAACTGCAGTAAAACGGTGTTTCAAATCCCGCGCTTTGGGAGGCTGAGGTGAGTGGATTGCCTGAGCCCGCCAGTTCGAGACCCGCCTGGGCAACTTGGCGAGACCTCATCTCTACAATAAATCAAAAAATAAGCCGGGCGTGGTAGCGCTAATTCTGGCTACTCGGAAGGTTGAGGCGGAAGGATTGCCGGAGCTCAGCAGGTCGAGGCTGTGGTGGCCGGGAGCGGCCACTGCACTCCAGTCTGGGCGACAGAGTGAGACTCCAACTCAAAAAAAACAAAAACAAAAACAAAAAAAACGGTATTTCAGCAATTACATGGGCAAAATATTTAAGAGTTTTACAATGTCTGATGATTGTGAGGTAACAGACAATTTTATATATTATTTGCATAAATGTGAGTTAATTCAAATATTGAGAAGGAAAATTTGGGAATGCATATATAAATTTAAAATACTCTTTTAATTAGCAATTAATTTGGCAACTTCTGTAAAGGTATCTTCTAGATATTGTTACACACATGGAAGCAATATATGTAAACAGGTATTTTTTATAAAATTGTTTATGACGACAGATTATAAAACCAATCCACCAAATCCCAGTGACAGGTGACTAGTTAAGTAAAATATGATGGATCATACACCACCAAAAGCACAATCCATGAAAAACACATGGTAAGTTGGACTTCATGAAAATTTTAAAATTCTGCTCTTCAAAAGATACCAAAAGATGTTGTTAAAAGGATAAAAACAAAAGTCATAGACTGAAAAAAAATGTTTAAAACACATATCTTTTGACTAAAGGATTAGTATCCAAAATGTACAAAACACTCTTAAAAACTCAACAAGAAAACTATGATTTGTAAGAAAATAAGCAGAATTGTCCACATAGATTTATTTGAAGGATCTTCACCATAATTTTATTTAAAATTTGAAAAAAGAAATTGTAAACAACCTATGAAATTAAGTTTAAAATTTTAATCTTCGTGGCAACAAAAGAAAATGTGCAGACATCAAAATTATCTTACATAAAATAAATCCATAACAAATTGCCACTGTATACTTATTAAAATGGCCAAAATCCTAAACAAACAATGTCAATTACTGACAGGGATGCAGAGTAATCAGAACTCTCATTCATTGTTAGTGGGAGTGCAAGTTGATTAGCTACTTTGGAAGACTTTTTCACAATTTTTTATAAAGCTAAGCATATTTTTAAACATGCAGTCCATCTATCAAGCCCCTATGTATTTATCCAACTTGAAAATATAACTTCATAAAAAACTTACATATGAATATTTATAGCAGCTGTATTCATATTAATAGTTGCCAATAACTTAAAACAATGAAGATAGTCCTCCAGTAGGTGACTGAGTAGACAAACAATGGCATATTCTTACAATGGAAAATTATTCAACAATGAAAAGGAATGAACTATGAAGCACCTACAAAGTTCCAGATGAATCATAAATACATATAAGTAAAATAAAGCAGTGTAAAAAAGCAAGATACTGTATAATCTCATTTATAAGACATTCTGAAAAAGATAAAGTTGTAGAGATTGTAAAAAGATCAGTGGTTGCCAAGAGTTTGGGTTGGCAGAGTTGAATAGGTAAACACATGTAAATTATATGAGAGTGCACTCTGCATTTCTCAGAACCTGTGGAACCTTACGGAACAAAGAGTAAACTTTAATTTATGCAAATTTAAAAAACAATTTAGGGAGCACTAAAAGGCATCAAAATTGATGAGCTCAAAAACTGTTCTGAGCAGTAGAAAAAGTGTCTCCATAGGTGTATTGCATAAAACAGAGAGTACTTTGAAGGTGACTGAAGTTTAAACACGTAAGAATAAATACACAATTTTTACAAATAAATTCTGTTTTGGGGGGTTCCCCTCTCGTGTGTGTGTGTGTGTGTGTGTGTGTGTGTAGAATACATACATATATTTTTTGATCTGTCAACTGAAAGGGTCTAGAAACAAAAATATCCCAATAGCAATGAACATACCTAATGCCCAAATCTTGATTTTTAATACCATTCTCCAAAAAAGAGGTATTAGGACCTCTTGGAGAAATAAATGATTGTAGTACTGGGGGAAGAAATATACAAGATAAGCCTGAAGCGCCTTGTAGTGGCATAAAATAAGCAGGCAATCCCCCAAACAAACAAACAAAATCAGTGATGGAGCTATGCAAAGGGATAAATGAGTCAAAGTAAAATTTTCCAGTGGCCAAATCTAGAACAATTTGAGTAAGAAAATAAATAAAATTGTATTGGATTTTGACCAAAACTATAAAATAAATATTCATAAGCCTATTCTGATATAATCGCCAGCAAAAATAAATGGGTGAGACTAAACCAATCTCCAATGAAGAAGTATACCATAAATTATATAGATTTTCCACACTCATGGATTGGAACAAAAATCTCCACTTTGACCTGGCTCGGTGGCTCAGCCTGTAATCTTGGCACTTTGGGAGGCCGAGGTGAGTTGATTGCCTGAGCCCGTGGGTTCTAGACCCACCAGGGCAAATTGACGAGACCTCGTCTCTACAATAAATAAAAAATTAGCTGGGCGTGGTAGTGCGCGCCTGTGGTTCTGGCTACTTGGAAGGCTGAGGCGGAAGGATCACCAGAGCCCAGCAGATTAAGGCTGCGGTGATCAGGAGTGTGCCAGTGCACTCCTGTCTGACTGACAGAGTGAGATTCCAACTCAAAAAAAAAAAAAAAAAATCCCCACTTCTTAAGACTGAAGTAAAGATTGTCTTTCAAAGAGTTCAGAACGGAAAGGGAGAACAAAAGTAACATTACAGTGGAGAAACCTGACAAACACTATTCAGCCATATGAATAAGCTTAATATAAAGAGTGATAAGTACTGTTGATAGTATATGCCTCTGTATGCTGTGATAAGAATGGCACTTTGGCTCTGTGGTCTTCTTATCTAAAACCCACAACCCCAATATAATCATGGTGAAAAAAATTTTGTAAGTACTAAATGAGAGACATTCTACAAAATATTTAATGATTATTCCACAAATCTCTAAAAAAACCCTGTTACACAAAGAGGAGCCTAAGAAGACATGATAAGATAACTAAATATAGTGTGGCATCCTGGATGTGATCTTGGAACAGAAAAAGGACATTAGGGTAAAACCAAAGGAAATTTTTATAATGTATGCACTTTAGTTAATAGTAAGACAACACTATTGGTAACTGTTTTATATATATATACGTATACCATACTAATGTACAATATAAATATTAGGGGAAACTGGGCATGAAATATGTGGAAACTCTGTGCATCATCTTTGAAATTATTCTGTTAATCTTAAAATAATCTCGAATAAAAGGTAAATTAAAATTCATATAGATTAATATCTAATACACGGATTATACACACATATATTTGTGTGTCTGCATATATATATATATGTTTACGTATATATTTGAAAATATACCCCAAAATGTTGGGAGCCAGCCTTGGAGGCCCACCACAAGGCGAGTCTGGGAAACTGAGGCCCTTTTACTGTTTGATATGGCTGAAGAATTCTGTGCAGTTGAGCATGAAGAGAACAACATGTTTATGTGAAGTGCTCACAGCTAGCCAAGGATGTCATTGTTCATTTTTCTATTTCCTACCATGCAGTTTGGGCTTTTCTAATATATGCAATGGTTAAACTCTGAAGCACATCAAGAATGCTTTCTTCACTTGGTTATAAGTTAGTAGATATTGCTTGAGTAAAAAATGATATAAGTATATTCACTCCTTATTTGATTTAGAATTATGTAGTGTAGTGTTTAGACATAAGGTTTTTTAGAAGCACAAGTTTATGGTGAGTTCATTATGAATTCACTATGAGTTCTAACACTTATCTAGGAGTTATGTAGGTGATTTATAACACTGTTTTCACAGATTTAGGATGAAGATTAATCGTTAAGGTTTTTGCTTAATTCAATAGTTAAAATTTTAAGTTAACGTATATAGAATAGGTTTTCACTGAATTCATAATATACTAATTAGATACTTTTATGATAAATTAACTAAATACAGAAAGCAACCTTGCGAGCCTGGGAAACATTATTAAAAGCTTCTTTTGAGTTTTCTTTAGAAATGAACACTGCACAATAAGAGAAAAGTAACGAAGACACCTGGACAAGAAAGGCGATTACAAAGCTGCGAAGGTCATAGAAGCCCCAGGGAAAACTCCTGATACATGGAGAAATGTGTGTCTGGAAACTTTCTTGAAACATTTCAAGGACTGTAATTTGGGACTTTGGACTAAAACTATCATTCTTAGCTTTAACAAAAGGACTCATTGACTGAAAGTGGATAGTGTTCTTGGCTTGTTCATTGCTTCTAAGACCACTAGATGGTGGTAACTTCTGAGGGATAATGTACGTGAAGGAATTTTCTTTGTCTTGCCCCTTTATGAATGGTATAAAAGCTCTGTGTTAACTAACATTAAATTGGCATTCTGTCCAGCAAACAGGTGTCCAAAGTGCATTCTTTCACCTACTCCGTCTCTCCTTCAGGAAACC
>CAUYQG010038836.1:0-43031 GCA_963574415.1 Tarsius wallacei | reverse complement strand
AGTTGGAGTCTCACTCCGTTGCCCAGACTGGAGTGCAGTGGCCGCTCCCGGCCACCGCAGCCTCGACCTGCTGGGCTCCAGCGATCCTTCCGCCTCAGCCTTCCAAGGAGCTGGAACTACAGGCGCGCGCTACCACACCCGACTAGTTTTTTTGATTTATTGTAGAGATGAGGTCTCGCCAAGTTGCCCAGGCAGGTCTCGAACCCACGGGCTCAGGCAATCCACTCACCTCAGCCTCCCCAAGCGAGGGATTACAGGCTGAGCCACCGAGCCCGGCATCTTATTATTTCAATCATAGTGTATTTTATTGTTCATATCTAAATATATGAGCTTTAAAAAAATTAGCCACAATCTCATTATCATAGATACAAACTTATAACAATTTTTTAAAATATCGTATATCTAGTCAGTACTCAAATTGTCAATTTTGTATTGTTTTTAAAAAGAGAAAATCAGTTGCCAACATTTTAAAAAATTGGGCTGTTTCACATTAAAAATCTAGATTTCTGTAATTGAAAAATGGAAAGGTCTAGCAATACCGGACCTTTTCTTCTTTTATAACAACAGACCAAAGTATTTGCCTAGCTACCTACTCATTGCTTTATCCTGAGGAGCCTTGGAAAAATTTTAAACTGGCATGTACCTTGATAAGATTTCCATTATGGAAAAATAGCTATAGGTGACTCACCTTTCTATAAGATGGAAAAAAAGAAAGAAAAGAATAACTAAAGGTGGGCTGAGAATGGATTTGATGAGGAATATATCCAGAACAAGGTAGGGAGACCACTAGGAGAGTTTTGCAATAGATAAAACTGCAGAGGAAGATATGCTGAACTAAAGTCTGAACTAACGTCTTTGCAGAGTTTAGAATTTTTTAAGAGTTAAGGAACAGAATCAATACCATGTGGAAGGGGCACAATGGAGATAAGATCTGAATATCAAATGTAAGTGACTGTTAGATAGTTGGGACCCCTAGGCAAGATGTGAAATTTAGAATGAGCCAGTTTGTGCTTGGGAGGGAATAAATGATTTGAGCCTTGTGTGTTTCTTAGCTTCAGATTACAGTATTTTGCCTGTGTGGTGGAGGTGAAGACACCCAGTTGTTGAAGCCCTAACTAAGAAGGCTTGAAAGAGCCAAAGGCAAAATGTTTTGTAATATGATGCTTTTTTCTCATTTTTATGCATGTAAAGTTTGAGAATTCTTAAACTAAATTAAAAGAGGGAAAGAAAGGAAAGACTCCTTGTAAATGTGAGAGCATTCAAATGACTCTTTTTTAAATAACTATCAATGTCTTCAGATTAAGGATTGGTGGATAATTAATGTGCTCCTGCCCACTTACCTGCAGAGTTCACTTACTTGCTTTTAATAATAAGCCTGTATAATCTTATTGTATATTTATACATTGTCAGCTGTAAGATTATATACATACAATCAGCAATGCAGGGTCTGGCATCTAGTAAGTGCTTGGTAAGTGTTTGCTGGATTTTAATCTAAATCCTTTTAAGGTTTAAGCAGTAGTATCTGTTTTGGATTACAGTTTTCACCTGGTATTTCTCTACAGTGTCTTCACAAATAGGAAACTCAATAAATATTTATGGGATAAGTGAGTAACTTCAGTAATTTTAAGTACTTTTTAAAAAAGGACTCTTTTTTTCTCTTAGTTTGAGGTGGTATCAACATCCTACAGAAGAAGAATTAAGAATTCTTGCTGGGAAGCAGCAAAAAGGAAAAAGCAAAAAAGATAGGTAAGTTAGATTGTTGAGCTTGTGAAGTGTTGAATATTCAACATGATTTATGTAAATAGATTTTTATGCCCTGATTAAAGAAACATGTACCGATTATGTTATAAGTAGTTAATAACTTTGAGATAAAACCTATGAAAGTCTAGTATGTACTAATCTAATATACAAGCACAAAACAATGATTGTTTTACTCAAGAATGGTTAACTTTATTCTTTGTGTTTAAATTATGAGAACATTATAGCCATTGTATTAAAGAAAATTTAATTGAGTGTTTATTGGTGAGAGAACTATGTCTTTTGCTACAACTCCTTTAAAGATGTCATTTGCTTTGGGTTCCTTTCCAGGTTTTACTGTGACTTTGTATTGTGTTATTGGGCAAATTGACCTGTTTTTGGCCTCAGTTTTCTCATTTTAAAAATAGAAGGGGTGGACAATGTAACTTTAAAGGTGGACAGTATAACTTTGTGGGTCTTACCTCAGCTCTTTTTTTTTTTTATTCAATATTTTTTATTATGATATTGGGGGGTACAGTTAAGGGTTAGGTGTACAAATATGCCTCGTTCAGGCACCCTTGTTGATAGGAAGTGTCTTCCCCGTTAACTCAGCTCTTGAATATTCTGTCCATGTTTAAAGTTTATGAAGAGAACTGAATACTAGTAAACCTCACTGAGTGGATCACAGTAGCTCATCTGTGAAATGGAAAGACTGAACGTAGTTATTTTGAAGAATCCTTCCAAGTTTTAAATTTTGTATCTCAATTTAAATTGAATTCTCAGGAAAGCGCATGTTAATTAGCCTCTCTAAATGCACCTTGGTTTTCTCCAGTCCAGGAGGACTTCTTAGATCCTCTCTGTCTCTGAAATAATGATTCTAATATACTATAAAATGTCAGTGACAACACATTGTTGCCATATTTTTCATGTATATCATAAAAGTCATGTTAACCTAGCCTAATACATTTATAGGTGATAAAAAATTCTTTAAATGTTAATGATTATTTGGCATGAAATCAGAAATTTGAAAAGACTGTCTTTTCTGATCTTACTACCATACTCTTTATATTATTACACCTTGAAGCTCATTGGCATATTAATAGTAAACCTTCCTTCTTTTTATTCCGATAGTTAGGTTATTTAATAAATTATTCCCTCCTAACATTAGTTTTCTTAACACTTTTACACACAGTTATGCTTAATACACACAGCAATCCTGAGTATGAGCTAATAATTTAATTTACACTTTACTAATGAGAAGCTGTTGATCAGAGATGTTAAATGAGTTGCCCAAGTTCACATAACTATTATGGTTCAGTATTTTAATCTAGGTTAGTTTTTAGTTTTTGTGTTTCCTGTGAACTATTTTACATCTGCCTATCTATAGCTTATAGCTACTGTGTTCAACATTTGTAAAATTTAATTATAATATAGTGTTCATTTTGTAAATATTTGAATTCTTACTGTATGCCTTGTAATCAGTAATTTTATTTTATAATAATTTTTATGTATTGAACATGTTTTATATTTACAAAAGGATACATTAATGATGCTGTCTTATTCCTAGTAACAAGAATTATTATTTGGTTTTTTGGTCAAAAAATAATTTTTTGCTGAGGCTTCCCAGTTTATATTTATTCAAGAATGAATGTAAAATTGTTTTTCATTATTGAAAATGTTGAAAACTTTTTAATAATGTTATTAAAACTTAGTTTAAGCCAGATGTGATGGCACACACCTATATTCCTAGCTAGTCGGGAAGCTGAGGCAGAGGGATCATTTGAGCCCAGGAATTCAAGTCCAGCCTGGGGCAACCTCGTTCTCTAAAATTTTAAAATAATAAAATAAAATAAAAACCTAATTTATTACGTTCTTTATTTGTTTGATTGTCTTTCAGAGTTAAGTTTAGGAATGATACAAATGTACCTAGAGGATTTTAATGTTTTCCTTCATCTGTGATTTTTAGTAAAAGTTATTCCCAGTTAGTTTTTCATGTTCATGTATTTCTTATACGTTTGTGTCTTAATACATTTCTTTAATTCTGACTTATGTATAGCAACAGGTCTGTTTATATGTATGTATGTGTGTGCATGTATATATGTTATTTCAAAGAGAAGTACACTTTGTATTCTTTCCATTCGCTTTTGTGCCTAAAGAAAAGATGTTAAAGTTGTCTTTAAATCTACAGAAGAGACGGTAGGAAAAATGGATGTGCATTCCTGAGCTTGCATTCAAGATTTTGTTGCTATCACTAATGTAGTTAATTCTCTCCCTGGTAATCTGTATATTCACATGACAATTTACATCTACATTTTGTAGTTCCCTTTAAAAAACTACCTCTGAGTACCTTACTTCCTTTTAGATGAAGAAATTTCTGCTTCTCTTTTTCACTGAAATTTTAAGATCTCATTTGTAATTAGTATGCAACAAGCGCTTGGATAACAGTGTAGGTGACTTATTTTTTGTGTTACTTGTCTGATTTTTATAGGAAATATAATGGTCACATTGAAAGTAAGCCATTAACCATTCCAAAGGATATTGATCTTCATCTAGAAACAAAGTCAGTTACAGAAGTGGATACTTTAGGTAAGGGAAATCTTGATAAACTGTCCTATAAATCTCAGTAATATATTATGGTAGTGAAAGTGCTTTCCATTTTATCTGTTGTGGCTAGATTTTTTGGGTATGATTTTCTAATCATGAAATCCATTATACAGACTGTGGAATCTTTCTAAGAACTTAGAAACTCAAAATGACTTCATTTGAATTAAATTTCTTTTTCTGTTTACTTGTATTATTTTTCCCATTTTTCAGAAGAGTCTAACTTACACTAAGTTTGTTACACAGTTTCTATATATTAAGTTGAAGTCAGTCAGTTTTCCCTATCTAGAATTTTAGACTTCTTTTTGCTGTCTTTGCCATCGCGCCCTTTTCTAATGTGGCTTGCAGAACTGCATTTGAGTACAGTTGACCCTCAAACAGTGTGGTGGTTAGGGGCTCTGACCCTAGTGTAGTTGAAAATTTGAGTATAACTTTTGACTCCCCCAAAACCTAACGACTAATAGCTTACTGTTGACTGGAAGTCTTGCTGATAATATAAACAGTTGACTAACAAACACATACTGCATATGTTATATGTATGATATGTTGTATTCTTATAATAAAGTTAGCTAGAAAAAAGGAAATGTTATTAAGAGACTCATAAGAGGAAACATATTTACTATTCATTTAGTGGAAATAGATCATTATAAAGATCTTCATCCTTGTCATCTTTACTTTGAATAGGTAGAAAAAGATGTAGACGAGAGGTAAGATTTGCTGTCTCAGAGGCAGTAGAGGAGGAAGAAAATCTGCATATAAGTGGACCTGCACGGTTCAAACCTGTGTTGTCCCAGAATCAACTGTATTTGTATTGATTTACCTATATTTAAAATAATTCAATTTTATTCTCACAGTAGAATGGAAGGTGGTTTTAGAATAATAAAGCAGATTAGGAATCAGAAAACTTCATTTCTTCAAAATTCATTTATTTGAAAGTGAAAATTGAAAAAAATTTACTTTTAACTATTGAGTATTTCTGAGTAAGTCATTTAGTTTTCTTCCTGTATCTCAATTTCTATAATTATATAGTGACTACAATGATTTTAAGCTGAAAATGAAATTCATATGAAATTATTTGAATCCTAGAAGGGAAAGGCATTTTAAGGTGAGCTCATTTAAAACATTGGTTTTCAAACTTTGATATACATAAAAATCACTTGAGGGGCTCTTTTTTTTAAATTATGAGGATTTTTTTAATTTTTAAATTTAATTTTTATTTTAAAGATGGTTGCAATTCAGGGTTAGGTATACAAATGGTCATTGTTCAGGTAAAGTTTGGGCCTCACTTTTGTCCCCATAGGTGCTCTTTAAAATAAAGATTCTCTACTCCGACTCTTAGAGAGTAAGTGAATCTACAGTGTTCTGGTTCTGGGAATTGTATTTTTAAAAGTGCTTCAAGTGATTTTAGTTTTTGACCAGGTTTGAAAATCGCTGATTTATGTGATGATAAATGAGGAAATAACACATGTTTTTAAGAAGTAATTTTGATAATGTCACATAAAGTATCATTATGTAATTTGGCCCTTCTTGGGTTAAATCACACCACCATAAAAAACTGTAACAGATTTGTCTAGTTTCTCATATAGGATTATTTTGTGATACAAAGTGACTTCAAAATACTTGAAAGATGTTTATTACATCTGCAAAGATTTTGTGTATATATGAAAAGTGGTGCTGAAATTCAGAAATGTCATTGAAGAACAGTATAAATCAGTTGCCTAATTTTCAAAAGACTGATTATGTCATCCTCTTTTTTTCTTAACTATTTTAAATGCAACATTTAAAGGTACTTTGTTTTTTTATACTAGTTGTCACTTTTGTTTTACTAACCCTATATGTGCTTGCTTGTATAAATGTTCACAGACATATAAATACAAGAATATATATACAGTCTTCCTGATTTTTAGTACAGTTTTGACATTTTTACTAATAGCTAATGTTCATTGAATACTTAACTTTAATACTATCTTAAAATTATTGAGTATCAGACATTATTATAATACTTGTGTTAACTCATCCTCATAATTCTATGAAGTGAGAAACTTATCAATCTTTTCTTTTTAATTTATTATAAGAAATGTTGAATAACTTGGGCAAGGTTATATGTACAATGTCATAGAACCAGTCAGTGAGAACTAGGCTATTTTAATGAACCAAAAAAATTGAAATTAGGGTAATGTAGCTTTAGCATATAGTTTATTGAGTATTTGGCTTTACTTGTACAATTTTGAGAACTAGTTGCAAATGGTACTAGTTTAGCAACTGGCCATATAATAGCAAGAGCATTTCCAGTTAATCAGAATATCAGGGAGATGTTTCTTTATGTTTAAAAATTTATGTAATCATTTGTGAATGCATGTTGTGTATGTGTGTTTAGATAAAGGTAGAGAGTTTTCTGTCTGAACTTCTTTTGATTTCAATATTTTATTAAAAGGCATATATATAATTATATTACTGAACACAAAATAATATAGCACAGGTTAAATATATACCTAAGAATATATATAATTTGTACTTTTGTTGGATGTATATATTATTGATACCTCAATAATTATCTTGAGCCGGGCTCAGTGGCTCAGCCTGTAATCCGGCGCCTTGGGAGGCTGAGGTGAGTGGATTACCTGAGCCCGTGGGTTCGAGACCTTCCTGGGCAACTTGGTGAGACCTTATCTCTACAATAAATAAAAAAAAATTAACTGGGTGTGGTAGCGCACACCTGTAGTTCCAGCTACTTGGAAGGCTGAGGCGGAAGGATCACCGGAGCCCAGCAGGTCGAGGCTGCGGTGGCCGGGAGCGGCCACTGCACTCCAGTCTGGGGGACAGAGTGAGACTCTGACTCAAAAAAACAAAAACAAAAAACAAAATAATAATAATTATTATTATTTTGAAAGTCTATCTCATTGTATATTAGCTGTCTATTATGGGACCCTCTTCAAAAATATGAGATCTTTTGAATATCACTTTGCTGTTTGCTATGAGTTATTTCTGCCCATGAGTGTGGGCAGGCCTGTGGAATTAGATTGCTTACTTCAATTATTGTTAATTAAAACAGTAAAATTTTAGATAAATGGACTTTTGTCTATCTTTTCCATCCATTTCCCTGTCCTTCTTTCAGAAAGTTATTCGAAAGGCTCAGTGTAGGTGATTTTTCTTTTCAGGAGAAGGGGTTTGAGGATAGGCATCTTGTAACCACTTCAGGATAAATCTTTCAGACTGATATTCAGAGGCTAGATCAATCACAGCAGAAAACTTAAAGCAGTTAAAATAACTTCAAGGAAATGAAGAGTGTTAAAATAAGTGGAAGCAAATAAAAAATTTGCCCAATCATAAAACAATTTTGGATTCTTAGAATCTTATGATCACCTCAGAAATAAGTTTTTGTTAGTTTGTTTTGACACTTGAAATAGGACTCTTTGAATGGTATTTTATTTTTAAAATACTTTTTCTATAAGGATATTGTGTACTCAGGTATAATTGTATTATATTTTACAGCTAAAAATTATCCAAAGCAATGTAGATCATCTTATTATGTGCCAGTAAGAACACAAGTTGACGTTTATGTCTGTGATTTGGTTCCACATTTTTAGAAGGCCTTCCAAAAAATGATGTTGATATTTTGGACTATACTACGGTAGAAGTAAATCAGAATATGTGTACTTTTTAAGAAGTTTAAAACAGCTGTGAGGCATAGGATTTACTTTCAAAGAATGTTAATTTTAATGTAAACTCTTAGAAATGGAATAGTTTGTTGAAGGGGTTTGATTTTATGGAATGTTGATGACATTTTACCAGCTTTTCTTTCAGAACAGGGATTAAAAGGTATATTTAGTTAATTTATTATTTTAATCTGTAGTAATCACAAAATTACTACATTAGTAATTTTATTAGTATAATGATTATATTAATATGGTTAATAACTGTAACATGAAATTTAACTTTTAATTCACATAAATGTACAATATAAGTAACTGTTGTATTCTAGACTAAGCTGTATTCTGAAGTTATCAATTAGGTTCTTAAAAACAACTTGATTTATAATTTCTGTAAAATAAAGCTAATCAGTTAAGAAAATGCCAGCACGTCTGCGGTCTAATGATTTTTGATACTCATTTTAGGTTTATTTTAATTACTTAACTTATGAGGTATTAAAATTTAGTTTTGGATGCTAACATCCTCTTCTTTCCTGCATTTTTAGTTTATTATATTTGCAAAACTTACATTGCAAATGAACAAGTAAAATAACATCTAGCATTTTTAAAGTCAATTATAGATAAATTCTCATAAACTCTTTATGAAAATTTAAGTGAAACTTTTTTTAACCTTTATTTTTCAGCATTGCATTACTTTCCAGAGTACCAGTGGCTGGTGGATTTCACAGTGGCTGCTACAGTTGTGTACCTAGTAACTGAAGTCTACTACAGTTTTATGAAGCCTACACAGGAAATGAATATCAGCTTAGTCTGGTGCCTGCTTGTTTTGTCCTTTGCAATGTATCCTTCAAAACATCATTAATATTAATTTATCTTCAGCTAACACCGTTAGATCTCATCTCTCACTTGAAAAAGATTTTAGGTTATTAGAGAGCTTTTCTTTGTTGAAATTGTTTTTATGTAATTTAAAAATTTTTCAAAATAATAGTGGTAAATAGTTTAAAAAGTTAAATATAAGAAAAGATGCCAGTTCCCTGCTTTTTTTTTCTCATCCAGGTCTAATGTCACAGAGCCAGCCTCTTCCAACCTCTTTTAGGCATTTCTTTTGGGAATTCCATCCTTATGTTTAAATGTTATATGATAAAGTATTACTTTAATTTCTATGTTATTATATCTTGTTCCTTCTTTCTTTTCCTTCCTTTCTTTCATTCTCCCAGAATAGTTAGGGACAGCATTTTATAAATTTGCAGTCAGTTTTTTTCTTTTGTTTTTGAGTTGGGGTCTTACTCTGTTGCCCAGGCTGGAATGCAGTGGCACAATCACTGCTCACCACAGCCTCTACCTCTTGGGCTCAGGTAATTCTTTCGTCTACACCTCCTCAGTAGCTAGAACTGCAGGCACACCCACCATACCTGGCTAACTTTTTTTATTTTTTTGTGGATATGAGGACTTTCTATTTTGCCCTGGCTGGTCTCAAGCTCCTGGACTCAAGGCATCCTCCTGCCGCCTCCTCACAAATTGCTGCAGTTACAGGCGTGAGCCACCAGTCTGTAGTCAGTTTGACCATGTTATACCTATGAGAATATTATTTATAGCCAGGCATTGTATGTATTGTTACCTTCCTTGAATGAGTTTTTTTTTGTTTGTTTGTTTGTATATGGAAACTATACTCTTTCACAGAATTAGTGAGACATCAGTAGTTGAGATGCGTCATTTCTGTTGTCTTCCTTCTGGATCCCTCAGCTTTCCAAGCTCCCAGCATAGCCATTTTCCTGGGACGTTCTTCACTATCTTCCTGAGAATTCCTTTACCTCTTGGATCCCATGGTCTCCTCTTCCGTGGTTCACTCTCCTTTTGGCAGAATGCATTCTCCTAGAGTGCCCTTAGAAAGGGTGGTAAACTTATTTTTTGAAGTCTTGCATGCCTGAAATTATCATTACTTTTCCCCCTCATACTTAATTGATAGTTTGGCTCAGTAGAAAACTCTGTTAAGAAAGAGCTATTTTCCTCAGAATTTTGAAGGCTCTTGAGAAATTGGATGCCCTTTTGCTTTTTGTGTATAGCTACCCTCCCTTCTTAGACACACCCATCTAAAGCTGTTTCTCTTTATTCTTTTGGTTTCTGAAGTTTACCATTAATTGTAAGTTCTAGGCTTACCCTTTAAATCTGGAAACTCATATATTTTGCTACCAGTAGATATTTTCTTTTCTATTTTTATTAAAATTAAGCACAACCCCTACTGTCTCCTCCATTTCCATCTCTCCAGAGGTAATTTCCTCCAACTCCTCTGTTTGATGCTTATCTTTGTGTTTCCATGTGCTTTAGAGCACTCATGGTTTCAGTTTTCAGCTTTAGCTATTGCCATTTCACTTTTGGAATAAAGATTTAGCACATAATTTCCCATTCATCTCATCTTCCACATATATTGCTGTACTGTTTTTTTTTTTTTTTTTTGAAGAATATCATTATTTATGTTATGATCATATATAACACTGGTCACATTTAAATACTGTACTTGTCTTAAGACAATTTTTCATTTGCATTGTTTCATTGTACATACCTTTACTTCAACCTCAAGCACTTCTGGGTGTTTAAGTATCAATATGTTTCCAAGCATTAAGTATGTCAGTTTCATCTTCTTGGAGAGTAGTCTCTGGAGCCCTCAGGTGAGTCTTAGTCTGAACTGGTTGACCCCCTCTCCTGATGCATATATTCCCTGAGGATTACCCATTGTCATATTCTTAGGGATCTCATTGTATCTCTTTAACTGGAGTTCTTTTGTCTTATATTCCCTTGTCTGCCTCCAACTTGACTGCTTTTGCATTTTGGTAGAGCGTACTCTCCAGTATCATCTTCCAAAAACGTTGCATGGAGGTACATTTTTGTGACCTTGCATTTCTGAAAACATTTTTGTTTAACCCTAAAAATGAATTGGTCTTTTGGTTGAGGATAGAATGCTAGTTGAACATTATTCCTTTGATAACTTTGAAGGCATTATTTTATTGTCTTTGAAGTGCCATTCTTATTCTAAGGACTCCATCCACCATTCCAATTTCTGATTTTTTATGTCCTGTTTTTTTCTCTGTAGAATCTTTACCATCTTTTCTTCAGTTGATCACCTTGTATGTTAAAATTTTATGAAGGTCTGTTTTCATCTGTGCTGAGACTTTGTCAATCTGGAAACTTATGTACTTGAGTTCTAGAAAATTTTCTTGAATTGTTTTACTGGTGATTTCCTCTTCTCCATTTTCTCTTTTTGGAACGCCTATTGTTCAGATATTCGATCTCTTAAATGGATTTTTTTAAGACTGTCATTTTCTTTCTTGTATATTTATGCCCATGTTTATATTTTTATATTATTTGGTGTTCTGGGAGATGTTCTAAACTATCTCATTACTTTTATTGAGTTTGTTTTGAATTTCTGCTATAATTTTTAATTTTCAAGAAGTTTGTTTCTTCCTTACCCCCCTCCCTTTATGGAATCCGGTTTGTTTTATGATTGCATTATCTTCTTCTATTTAAGTCATTGATACATTTTATTAAGGTTTTTTTTTTCCTGCCAAGTATCTTTTTACACTTAGTTGCTTTTGTTTGGTGGGTTTGGTTGCTGTCTTTCATGTTAAAGGTTTTTCTCATAGAGCTGTAGTGATCTGTGTTTGCCTGCCCTTGTTTAAGTGTGAGACACTAAAAAGCGGAATGAAACCTCTGAGCCTACGTTGAGGCAAGTTGTTGAATCATCCGACTGGGCCAGAGATCACCTTCTTATTCTCTCCAAAGCATACATTTTCAGATGGGGGTGGATTCAACTGGTTAGTTTTTAAAAGTACTTCTTTTCAGTGGCACTTATTTTTGATAACCTCCTATTACCCCCCAACACACATCTTCGTAACTGTTACTGTGACCTCAGTGTAGAGAATTATGTGTCATCTAACCAATTCCTTATCCTTTTTGGGAATTCTGCAGTAAAATCAGATTGCTTCTTGACTTTCTAATTCAGCTTCCTCATTCTGTTACTCAGTTATCATTTATCTGCCTACTTTCTGGCTTACAAAATTTCATTGCTTTTTTTCTTACTTCCTTTATTTATATCCTTAAAAACAGATTCCTTTACCATCATTTTGTAGGATTTAGGAAGAGACCAAAAGTAAGTGATGTGCTTGATCTGCTTTTTTTTCTTCCAATTTTTTTTTTAAAGGCTCTCCCTATGTTGCCCAGGCTCAAGCGATCCTCCTGCCTCAGCCTCCTGAGTAGCTGGTACTAGAGGTGCATACCACTGCTTGATGTATTATTTTTATCCAGAAGTTTTATATTGTTTCTTTACTGTGATCCTCTGTTTTCTGTCTTCTTTTTCAAGTTTTGGTGAGATGTTCAATTTCCTTGATTGATTCTCTAATTTTCTTATCTCAATTTTTAAATTTATATGATTTTCTTGAAATTTTTTTCTCTTAATTTTGTCTTTTAACACTTCTGTTGAATTTTTAAATATCAAGTTTTTGTCATAAAGACTTTTTGAATATTTTATTCTTAACATTTTGTGTGATGTATATTATCTTTTTGTATTTAAATATATTAATATCTTTAAAGTTCTGATTTGTACCTTACATTGCTTATTTTCTGAGTTTTTTTCCCCTTTTTGCTTTAATTGTAGAGATTGTTCTCAAATGTCTTGTGATCTTTGAGTACCTGTTTATATACAAGAAGACACTAGGAAAGAGGGTTTCCTAGTGGCAGGAGCCTGTTGATTGGCAGGCCTTTTTGTAGATGATTTCTTGGGGACCTGGCAATGTCCTTGGGGGGCTTGTAAATATTAGCATCTGCATGTTGTTGGGCTTTTTCTCCAGAGAGGAATTGTCCATTCTCCCAACTGTGGAATATGTGTAAGTGACAGCCAGTGTTACTGGAGCTGATTGTGAAAGTAGGCTCAGAGCCTTAGTATTCACTGTACAGACATTTATTTAATCCCCTCCTGTTTTCAGCTTTTCATTGCCATAACCTAATGTGTATGGTTAGGCAAGACAGGCGATCTGGAAGATTTGGGAAATGTTTTTTTATTTATTTGTTGTTGTTGTTGTTTAAGAGATGAGCATCTCTTGTCACCCAGGCTGCAGTCCAGTGTTTTATTACAGGTCATTGGAGCCTTGCTCCTGGGCTCAAATGATTCTCCTCCCAAATTCCAGAATAGCTGGAACTACAGGTACCCGCCATCATGCCCAGCTAGATCTAGGAAGTCTTAATTACTGCTAGTTCAGACTTCTAACCAATCTTCCTGTTTATCCATTGTGCAGCTTTGTGTTTGGAGGGATCTGGCATCTCTAGTTCTTGACTTTTCCAGGGCTTCTGCTGAGTGAATTGGCTTTCTTCTTACTGGATTTCTCCCCTTGCAGATCTTGCATAGCAGAGAAAGCTGAATCCTAGATCACTTATGGTTTGTCCACTTACTGTCTTCCAAAATTTTGTTGACTTATTTTTTTCTGCTATTGTCTCTTTTTCCATTCTTTGCTCTTGAGGTTCTTACTTGCCTTCTTATATGACTTATTTAGTCAGATTTTGGGAGTGAGTAGAGGAAATACATGTCTTACATCTTTATATTTAACCAGAGACTGCAGAAACATCTTTTAAAGCTGTAAGTGGATTCCATTTTAAATTTATGAAGTCATCTGACATTTCATTACCACTATGCTGTCTCTCTGTTGACTCTCTTGGATTGATTTAGGTATAATTTAGACTAAAAGAGCCAGAACAAAGTCTTAAGACTCAGCGTCGTCACAAAGTATATAGTGTGCTGGGTAGAAATACTGATCAGTGTCAGTTGGGAAACCTCCCCAGATATTCAGTGTTGCACTAATTCCTAGAGCAGATTTAAGTTCAAGCATTTAACATATTTCTGTTAAAATATTAAATATGTGAAAATACTATTCAATCAGAATAAAGACCCATTCTTAGACATTAAGTCATAGAAAATACTCCCAAAATATTTTAACTTGATAATTGGCATTAACTGAGTATGTCGTTACTTTTTTTCATACTTTAATGAGTTTTCATGTTCTCAAAATACTACTTGTTATGGGATATTCTTCACTTCATGATTTATACATGTGTGAGAATGCATAGTCTTGATATACGGTTTTACTTTAAAGTGTTACAACCCTTGATACCAACCTACCAGAGAAATTAGAAAAATATACTTGTTAATAGCTACTAATATTGCTTATGTGACTAAATTTTATCTTTCTTTTCACTCAGTAATTCCTAATAATATGAGAGCAAAGGTCCCACACAGTCTTCAGCCCTGAACTGATGGCTTAGTTTTAAGTAGTACACTTTAGAAAGGCATCAAACAATAACATCCCTGCAGGAACCTCACAGCTGGCTGTCTCACTATCCCAGAGAGACTCAAAAGTGCTGAAGAGCTTGTAATCCAAGCTCTTTTCTGCCAACTTTGATGCTCCTCAAAGAGAGTAGGGACGAAGGAAGTAGAATTGTGTGTATGCTTGGGTATGTGATTTGTCATTCAAAACGGTAGCATGTAAGAAAATTACCTACTGCCTTTAATGACCTGTAGGAGACCAGAATTAAATGCCAGATACCCAGATTAGGGAGAAGTTTATTTATAGCCTGTGTTTTATCTTAATTATAACATATCTGTTTTTCCTTTCACACCCTGTGATCGGAGTCTAGAAGAGTACCTCTGCCTGACTTTTCTTTGTTTTCTTATTGTA
Source organism: Tarsius wallacei (assembly GCA_963574415.1). NCBI lineage: Eukaryota > Metazoa > Chordata > Mammalia > Primates > Tarsiidae > Tarsius > Tarsius wallacei. The sequence goes on along the minus strand of CAUYQG010038836.1, from coordinate 28,324 downwards.
TGTGCCTATGTATTAGTCAAACATAGGAAAATGATTCTTTTTAATTCCATAGTCACACATACCTCAGTTAATTCAGAAATTCTCTGCAGTTATTACTGATGAAATATTCTTTGTTAAAATGGTCCCCAAGACACATATGACTGAAATAATAAGTTTATGTAAAAGTAAGGAAGAAAATTCTTTTATTTCTGTGGTCTTTTTGGTTTTCCCCCTGTCACTTATGTTTGACATACTTATGTAGGACAGCAGTTATATTTTCTGCAGAATATCGAAAGTTCTAAAAGTGGAAGAATGACTTTTTAAAATGCGTGACACCAAAACTTTGAACCTTGAGCTCTAGAACTGAGTCATCTCTTGTCACCAGTTCTGCTTTCTGCTTCAGCTAAGACTGTTCATTCATCTCAGCGATCACACCTGCTTTCAGTCTCACTCCAAAACCCCCACTTGTTCTCAGCTCTCCTCTATCCCATTTGTAACCCTAACCACCTTCTTTGACCAAGACTGTGTGTTTCCATTCCATTGATGCCCAGTTACATAATGTGGGAAACATGAAAAGGGAAGACAGCCTTGTAGTGAGGATGGAGCAGTGCTAGTAATCGTCTTTCCTGCATGATGGCCCGTGAAGTCTTGGAGTCACTGCAGAAATATCTACTGATTTTATGAATACAAAGCATATAGTTTTCATTTGTGAATAAATGAAAAGTAAAAAGGCAAAAATGGTGCTTGCAAAAAAGCCAGAGATCCTTTGGTGGAAGTAAAACTTAGAAATTAAAATACTATGCAATGTATAGATTTTTTTTTTTTAAGAACCTTTCTTAGGAATAAGCTGTAGCACAGAGAGTAATAGTGAGTCAATTACGTGAATTTGAGTGAGAAGAAAGCTGTTCTACAAAGAATGATAAAGCTTCTCAGTAGTCCTATTATATTTGGTTAAAGGCCTGGATCATTAGTCGCGTTTCCACAGCGCTTGTATTTTACAATGTGGATGGCTTAAGGTACAAAACTCTATTATGTATGTTTTTATGGCTATGTTTTAAAATTTTAATTTGTCTTGGTTGCCAGACATACACATTTTATACAAAGCTAAAAGCTGTGACTGGTTTAAATTAAATTCTAAGGTTTTCTGGTTCAATATTCAGTTCTGTATGTAGATTTGTAAGTTAAAGGCCTACAAATTAAATGCTGCATTTGTTTGCTGTGGGAAATAGATAACTGCAGCAAAGGAGTACAACTTAGTCACCATTTCTAAATTCCTTAAAGAGTCTAAATTACTATGTTCTTACTTTTACTTTACAAAAATATTCTACTTTAGAGTAATAAGGAAAACAAAACACTAAGTTCTGAAGTCAACTGCATAAGATGTCAGGTCTAGTGTGAAAAGGAACAGAAATTCAAAGTTACTGAATCTGTGCCAAGGTACTTGTTTTATTTTGAAAACTTGTATATAGCATGGCAAAGCTTTTTTCTTTCATACGTTTTTGGAGATTTTTTTGTGTGATATTAGTACTGTAAAGTTACTCAGATTTCAGGACAGAAACTTAAACAGGGAACTTGGGTGATAGGGCATTATTTCTATTTATTAATTTATAATTGTCTGACTTTTTTTTCTTTTTTAGCTACAAAGTGATAGTTTTTTTTTCTGAAACAAAAAGAAATTACTAAGCTTTTAATTTTTTATTTTAAAGATGTGGGGTACAATTCAGGGTTAGGTATACAGATGTTCATTGTGCAGGTACCCTTGTTGATGAGGTTTGTTCCCTTCCCCAGGCAGATTCCCACTACTGCCAATCCTGCCTCCCCACCCCCTGCAACCCCCTGCAGAGAAACTAAAAATTTAAGGATAGTCTTCTTTTGTTTTTAAGTAAAACTTGTGTTCTACACTTTCAAAAATCTTTGACTATTTCTCTTAACAATCTGACTAGGTTGAAACTGACTGTAAGCTTTTTTGTGGGATGGGATTTTAAGTATGTATAATTGTTTTTTGCTTATATCAGGGGAAATTTTAGCTTCTTTTTTCTCTATAATTAAAGTGATTAAACCTACATATCTAAGAAAGTATGAAAAATATCTTAGTTAAAAATTATTTAGGTTTAAGGGTACCTGCATAATGAGCATTTGTGTACCTAACCCTGAATTGTACCCGACATCTTTAAAGTTAAAAATTTTTTAAAAATTAATTTGGGTTATGATTTTTTAACATTGGAAGACAGGACCAACTTATTTCAAAAGGAATTTTACTTGATAAATTATAAGGATCAATCACTATGCTTACTGTTTTCACTGTATATCTGTAATAGATTCTTGACATAGTTTATCAGTTTCTTTGCAGTTTAAAATGCGATGTGTAATCTGTTTTGAATATTTTGGTTGCTTTTTCTTTTGGAAAAATAGCTGTGGGAGGTTTAATTATTTGACAGAAAAAATTAGCAATTTTTTTATTGGTATTGGTCGCAAAAATAAGAATGTATTATTTTCCTAGGGTAAAAAAACTTTGAGCTTACACTAAAAATTGCTTAGTTGAGTAGAAACGTGATCTGTTTTAAAAAGAGTTTGCAAAAGAGTTTTGAGAAATCTGTGTTAATTCCTTAGGATGCTGTTTGTGATATTTATGTATTGACAACAAAACATTTCTTCTAGAAATATGGTCTTTTTTTATTTCTTTCGTTCTTAAAAAAATTGATAATATTTTTGAATAATATCAGCATGTTAGAGTATAAAAAACATGCTTCTTAAATATGAGAATTGGATCTTTAAAGCAATGTGAGTATAGACATAGTAGTATCTTTATAAATATATGTTATTTAATTAAGTTGTTATCCTAGAGAAATTTGACCTTTTGGAATTAAAAATTGAGCCTGGTCATCACTTGAACACTCTTCAGCTTGAAGGTAGAAATATTTTAAATGCTTCCTCTGAAATTGTCCTACCTGCCCTTGATTTTTCTTTTCTATTAGAATTTTTATATTTGTATTAATAAAATAAGGCTGATTTTCAGTTGCAAAAATGTTAATATTAAATTAGAACTTGAAAAATATCAACTTTCCAGGATGTGATGGTGCATTCCTGTAGTCCCAGCTACTAAGGTGGGAAGATCACTTGAGCCCAGGAGATGAAGTCCAGTCTGGGCAACATGGTGAGACCACCCTCCCCTATCTCTGAAAATAAATAAATATTTTTACAAAATAAATTCTTGATTTTTTTTAACCTTGTTGCAGAAAAAAAAAATTGTCACTCCTAATAATCTTTGTTTCAAGTGTTAAGATTTTGTAATATAAGAATAGCTTAGCACATAAAGTTGGTGGCCCCTTCAGTGAGAAATGAGGGGTTAAGGGGGAAAAAAATAAAAGAAAAAATGGCTATTTGCATCAGTAGTTTTCCATATACAGTTTTGAATATTTACTCATGTAATATTATTTATTAAAGTTTAACTTACACAATGATCCTTGAAAATAATCAGGGGACAGAGATAGGGAGAAGAGTTTACTCAGAGTGTAGGTACTAGACTTAGGTTATTTCCATTGTTTAAACCATAAATAAATAAACAAATGACATGTGTTTTTAACTAGTAAGTGTTTTTTGTTATGCATATTCTTAAATATAAAAGCCTAATTTTGGTACTATCATGCTGTTATTTATATTATCAGATTGTATCTATGTACAAAGAGCAAAGGTGAATACATTTGAAATTGTGGACAACTTATGAAGAAAGATCTGTTTCAGAGGAAACAGCTCTTTAAAAGTTTTATTTTAAAGATGTTTTTATAGTATTTAAGGTGAAGTTCATGGTTTATTTTTCTATGTAAATAACTTCCTATTTGTTTATGGGATTAGAGCATAAAATTATTTTTTTTCTATATTTCAAATCAATTTGTTATATAGCTATTAGGAAAATTTGCTGAATAGCTCAATAAGAAACTTGTTACTACCTTAACTAGTACAGACATTTTCTGTTAAGTGATTTGGAAATAAAGTGATTATAGTTTTCAGTGAGGAATTCTAAATGGGTGCCACACTAGCCATTTCTCCTTTCTCTTGGAAAAAAAGCCAGATTTGTATTCTGATAAGTATTGCTAATCATAGTTTCTTTCTTTTAACAGGTTTTTGTTTTGTTTTCTACCATATGGTACTTTCTGGGCTTATTATATATTAATAGTATGTAATATACAATACTCTAAAGGTATGATAGAGCAGTGTTTCAAGTGAAACATAAGATTCTACAAAAACGGAATCTTTTCCATCAGTATTTTATGTCTTATTTTTATGTAATCCTAGGGCAAACTTTAGTTGGTTCAGCAAATCTTTGAGTCTCTTCAACCAGAAATCGTTAAACACTGGGATTATTGCTGGGAAATACTCAAGTTTTCTCTTCTTGTGGAGAGGCAGTGTAACCCTTTAAAAAGCAGCTTGTTTGCCTCTCAAATAGGCTAAATATTTCTTCTATTTCATATATCTATCTCAGGTCTTTTCCTATAAAGGGTTAGATTGTATTGAAATATTACAGTTTTATGATAATAGTGTTTCACAAGCATAGTAAGCATTTCTAATAGTGGGACAGTATTAATTGATCACCATGAATATTTCACTATATTTTAATCCATAGGACCTGGAAATAATCTCTATGCATGAGATTTTAAAGATAAGTAAAATATGCATATGTGCAGTGAATTTGTATGAATCTTAGGTTCTGTTAAACTTTAGTATATGATATGCTTTTTTGGAATGGTTGTAAATTATACATTAAGGCTATGAAAATCTAGGTTAAGTATGCTAAAATATCAAATGATATGTATATACAGTTTATATGTAGTCGGAGAGTACTAAAATGTTGTGTTGAAAACCAACACTCCTCTTCCATACCCCATAGGCACCCCTTCTGGCTTTTAGCTTCTTCTTTTAGCTGTTTCTTCTGGCATTAAAACATCTCTGTATTTCGTCAGGGTGCAGGGTGCTCATGCCTATAATCTCAGCACTTTGGGAGGCCAAGGCAGGAGGATTACTGGAGCCCGGGAGTTCAAGACCAGCCTAGGCAACATAGCAAGACCATATCTCTACAAAAAGAAAAAAAATAATCAGCCAGGCATGGTGCTGCGCATGTGTGTAGTCTCAGTTACTTAGGAGGCTGAAATGGAAGGATCACTTGGGCTCAGGAGGTTGAGTCTTTGGTGAACCATGATTGTGCCACAGCACTCCAGCCTGGACAACAAAGGAAGACTCTGAAAAAAAAAAAACAAATTCTATATTTCTATTAAATATAATGCTTATACTAATTCTTATTTTATTTATATGGTGGGTGAAGATATTCCTTTCTTAAACCATCCCATCCTCTGCATTCTTTTATGTTCTTAATATAATTTTCTCATGAATTACTGCTTTTTATAAAAATGTACTTATTTTTTTCATTGTGCTTATTAATTCTATAAGATTTTCATTAGTTTACTACAAGGTCACTCATAACTTATGTTAGTTCCTTTTTCTTATGGTGATGCCCTTCCTGGAAAGTGTCATTCTTGGGCTTATATCTGGCCAGCTACAACACTGCCTTATCTTGGGGCTGTTTTGTTGTTATTCTAGGAATTCCCGTTCCCTTTCTCCCAAGTTTAATTTCCTATTTTCAGAACTTAGTGTTACTCTTTTTTTTTTCTTTGTTTGATGGAGTTTCCTGCTGAAGCATACACATAAGGTTATAGTTTTTAGACTTTGCTGTTTTGAAATTGTATTAATTTTGTACATTTAGTTGGATTTTGTTGGGTAGAGAATTCTAGGTTGTATTTTTCTTTATAATTTTGAAGATAGTGCTCCATTGTCCTCAGTCTTGAAAGTTGCTATCATATCATTGTGATATTTAATCTTTTGCATATACTCTAACTTTATTTTCCTTCTCAGGAAAGTTTTACAGTTTTCTCTTAATTTGTCTACTTTGGGAAGTTTCATGATCGTGTACCTCATGAGGACCTTTTTTACTTTCTTGTGCTGGACTTTTGGTAGGCTCTTTTGGTTTGGAAACTTCAAGCTTGGAGAGTTGATTTTATTATGTCTTTGAGAATTTCTTTCCCCTGTCCCCCCAACCCTTATTCTCTTTCTTCGTCTGTCTCACTTTTGCTAGTCAGATACTGTACCTCCTAGATTGTTTCTCTCATTTTATCACCCTTTGTCTTATTTTCTGTCTTTGTTTTTTTGTTCTGCTTGATAGAACTTTTCCTCAACTTTATCTTCCAAACCTATTGTTTTTTTATTTTGTCTGTCCTATTTTTAATTTTTCTAAGCTCATTTTTTATATCTAGCTTTTGTTTTTTTATAGTATCCTGTTCTTGTTTCAAAGATGCATTTATCTTTGGTTAGCTTTATGAAATACAGATATATCTTATGTATATGTAGATTTCTATGTATAAAAACATGTATGTGTATCTATTTATATTTATATAGTGACATATGTATTAAAACTTTTTATTCTGCTGCTTGTATCATCTCTTTTTTCCCCACCGATGTTATCCTTTTCCTGTTGCTAATTTTATCTCGTCTTTACTGTAAGAGGCCATGTTCTAGTATAGGAGTTGACAAACTATGGCTTATAATATCTGGGTTGCAGCCTGTTTTTGTATAGTTCTTGATCTAAGAATGGCTTTTAACATTTATAAAGGATTGGGGGAAAGCAGTCAGACAAATATTTACAGACTGTATATGGCCCATAAGATCTAAAATGTTAACTATCTGGTCTCTTATAGAAAAGATTTTCTGATCCCTGCTTTAATGCTTGAAGATTCCTTTCATATTTAAGAGTCAGCCACTAAAAGCTGACTGGATACTCTGTATGTAATTAGGGCTTGGTGAGTTTCACCAAAGAATAACTGAGTAACACAGAAACTAGGTATAAGTTTAGGTAGTCCATAATATCATTGGCTATTGATCTTTTCTTTGAGACCCTTTGGTTTATCTTGAGGATACTCTCTAAATCTCCTGCCTGGAGTGTGCAGACTTGCTGCACATGTTTCCAAAGTATATACTACCTTTGAGTATGTAGATTTTTACTTAGCCATCCTGTTTTCCACACAGTTGATCCAGTATAAACTCTGCTGTGCCTCAGGTTCTGTTTCTTCAGAGGCAAAATCTTAGTCTTTTGCTGAGTTTGAGTGGTGCCAGTTATGTGGCTACATAGGAAGGCAGTGGGAGTGGAGAGTTGAGAGTTCAGTCTCTACCTATATGGATGTCAGCCTTCACCAGCACAGCACACCACACCACACCACACCATACTATACCCAACAGCTACCTGTATGGACGTCAGCCCATACCATCCTGCACCGCAACACACCACACCACTACAACTGGTGCAAATCTTGTACTTGTAAATTTTCATGGAAAAGGTTAAAAGATTTAAACACACCTAGGAATTGTACTGTTATGTGATTCCATCTGTTTTTGTGTACATTCCCGTATTAGCTTTTGGTATTTAATTCAGTTATCTAGAAAACTAAGTTGTTGCTGAGAAGTAAAAAGAAATTTTTGACTTTCGGAGTAGCCCTGTTAGATGGTGAATATAGTAGTTGCATTTTACAAATGAAGAAACCAAGACACAGAGAGGTTAATTAAATTTCAAATGCATGACCACATAGTGAGAGTAGAACCAGGATTCAGCCAGGCACTCTAGGTCTAGAGAATGCTTTCTTTACATGTTGTCACTAGCATTTGAGATAGCATATGATTCCAAGGCAAGTGAATTACAGTAGCAAGTGCTATAATAAGTTCAAAAGAGGAAGAGAATGTCCTGGGTTGGGAGGTCATGGTAATCTTCAGAAAGGTGTAGGGGGAGGGAAGAGGGCAGTTGAGATGGTAGAGAGATTATGATCCAAGGCAGGAGATAGTAAATATTCGTAAGTGAAGTTTTGGCGACTGTTAAGGAAAAGCTTGAACATGTGGGTGTGGCCAGATCATAGTATTACATATTAGTTATGGGGGGGGTTGTTCTGCTATGGAACTCAATACATAATTGATTTTAAGATTTATCTGTGATGCAATATGAATTGAGGATGCAGGGACTATGACATTTTAGGCATTTGTGGTGTAGGATTTCAAAGTAATAGTGATAAACACTAGATCATACTTCATGTCTAGATCAGTTGGCGTCTAATTTTGTTTTCCTTTAGTATTGATATAATTTATTTAATTGTTCTAGGGTAATATGATTTTGTGGTAGGTATAAGTCTGGGGAAGTTTTATTGTGATCATTTGATATCACTGTTGGCTAAAGATGTTATTTTACTTTTCATTGTAAGGGAAGAATTGGAACTTGTCTATAGATTTTAGTATCCATTTTCAGTTAAAATGAAGTATTGTTTTTCAAACCTGGGTTTAGAGTCCCTCAGGCTGTGAGAAAGATTATAGCCATATTTTAAAAGCAGTTTAGTTGTGGTTTTAAGGTTTTTATATTTTGTTTTTTAACCTTATTCTCCTTTCCTTGTCCTCTTCCAATGTGTAAGCTCTTCCTTATAATGCCAAGAAAGAGATGGACATGTAGTGTTTGATGCAGGTTGGGCATCCCTAATCCAAAAATCCAAAGTCCTCCAAAATCTGAAACCTTCTGAGCACCAGCATAACACCACAAGTGGAAAATTTCACATGTGACCTCATGCGAAAATTTCACATGTGATCTTGTGTGATGTGTTACAGTCAAAACACAGTCAAAATTTTATTTCATGGGCAAAATTATTTAAAATATTGTATTAAAATTTCTCTAAGCTATGTGTATAAAGATATATGAAGCATAAATGAATTTGTGTTTAGACTCGGGTTCCATCCCTTATGTATATGCAAATAGTACAAAATATGAAAAAAATCCTAGATCAGAAAAACTTATTACCAAGCATTTCAGGTAAGGGGTACTCAATCTGTACTAGTAAAATAAATCACCAGCTTGTTGGTGGTGGAGTTTTTTTTTTTTTCTTTTCTCTCCATAGGATTCAGAATATCCTGGAGTGAAACTTTGAGCATCTTTATTCTAGAATCTTATCACCACTCTTAAACAGTGTTTTATGTTTCATAAATTATATCCTAAATGTTGGGGTTTCAATAAAGTTTCTAAGACTTGTAAAATTTTTCCTAACTTGCTTTTTTAGAAAACTCAGATTCCCTACTTTTTAAAAGACTACAATTTTCATGGAAAAAAGCTTTAATAGTCCTATTTATTTAAAATCAAATCTTTTGTTCTTTGTTGTTTGCTTTCATCTTTTTCACACTTAATTAACCTGGCCTTCAACTCTCTTACTAAATGATTAATATCATTTACTGATCATAAGATTTGGTGAGGTTATGCTTTCAAAATTGTACACTTTTAAAACTAGTTGTATACTAGACTCTTCAGTGTATAGTGCTTTGTTTTTTCCCATGGGGAGAAGTTAGAAAGTTTAGGCAGGGAAGTCTTAATTTTGTAGTTTTTCTTTATTAATTGAGTAACCTAAAAATAAGTAATGATGTAAAGTTAACCTACAGTATGTTTATTTCTTTGGTTACTTATAAAACTATTCCAAGAGCTTAGATGATGCAAGATGGTTTCATTGAATGCTTTTTAACCTTTTTACTGCCTAGCTCACACAGCTGGTTCCTATAAGATGCAAATAATATGTTTTTACCCTGGTTAATGGGATGGGTTTGCCCTGATGGTGGGGCATGTCCTGCATATATCTTTCCTAGCTAGACACTGGGTTACTATGAAGATCATTTCTCAATATAGACAGTCTTTCTAAATTTTTTCATAGAAAGTCTTTTTTATTGCAACTCTGAACTACCAGTGTTTGTCTTTGAGATGAGAGTGTAAATGCAAAAACTCTGAAATGAGTGATACTCTTTTTTTGGGGGGGGGGTGTCGAGGTCTCACTCTGTTGTCTGGGCTGGAGTATGGAAGATGGCTCACCGCAGCCTCGATCTCCTGGGCATAGGCCATCCTCTTGCTTCACCCGCCCACCTGACTAATTTCACTACCACCACACCTGGCTAATTTTATTTATTATTTTTATTTTTTAGAAAGCGGGATTTATTGAAAGGACAGAAAAGCTCCCACAGCAGGAGGGGACCCAAGGGGTTGCCCACCTGGCTAATTTTTAATTTATTTTTTTATTTTGAAATGAGGTCATGCTATGTTGCCCAGGCTGGTCTAGAACTCCTGGACTCTAGCAATTCTCCTACCTTGCCCTCCCAAAGTGTTTGGATTACAGGAATGAGCAACTGTGCCAGCCATAAGTGATACTCTTATAGAAAGAATGGTAGTAGGTTGTATGCAATAATTAAGTTGTAGAAAAGTTTTAAAAATACACATTGTATTTTTCTTAAAATGACTTGGAAACCAAACTCGCTTTTGTGAAACTTCCATTAATCATTTTAATTTAAATTGACATTCTATAAATGTAACAATCTTAGTTAAGCTTGATATTACAGAATAATGCCAGCTTCTGCAGTGTCGCAGTATACTCTTATTGTTTATACATGATTTAGTAGCTGTTAGTCAAACTATGAAGAAGATTGACAAATATGTTTAGGGAAGACTTGTACAATAATGGTAGGTGATTTTAGAAATAATTTTGAGGGAGTAATACTTGGAAACATCACCAAACACTGCATTGCAAAATAACAACTGTAATGTAAATATTACTCTAAATTCATACTATACTTTGCAGAGATTGTTGGTTTTGCAGATTTATAAGTCTTGAAGATTTGTATCTCTTGTTACAAAATAATTAACTTATTTTTCTCCCAGTGCTAAATACCATGGAAAAAACTGACATTTATTATGTGGATCAGCTTTTTACATCAATGAAATTTCAGATTTTTGCATTATTCCCTAAATAGTGTATTATAGAGTTAAATTGAACAAGACAACTTTGCGTGAGGGTGCTGATTACTTTGGGGGTATCATATTTTATTGTTCAGTGGTTTTCTTACATTAAAGAAGTAATTTGTTCAAATATTTGGCCACTTTTGTGACCTGAGTTACAGTGAAAGTAAGAAGACAGTTGGAATGAAAGTAACATACTGATAAATAAACCTCTCAGAATGTGTGTGTTGAGGATCTCTAACTGTATTTTCTGCTCTGTGTATCCTAAAGCTTATATTCATTATAGCAAATATGTACACATTCAGAGATCTTTTTAATTGAAGTTCAGGAGTTATCATCTACCTTTTCACTATCTGGTTTCATATTTTCTTAGAAGCAAATTGATGCTTAATTTACAAAATATGCCATTATAAAGAATACCTTTTTAATAGTCTATAAATACATTCAAAAGTTGAAATTAATTCCTAGTACAGCAATTTTTAGATAGTACCTTCTGCTTACATGTAGGTTGTGTTCTAAAATGCTTGCAGATAAAATAATCTTTTAGAGAAATAATGATACAGATGACCTTCCCCCATCCCTAAGGTTAGCCCATGAAAACTTATTTGATCTATAATGGAGCATACAAGACCACATTTTTCAAACTCTATTACTGAATAATTAGGAAAACAAGTTTAAGAAAGTATTTTACTGTATTTTTTTTTTAAATTATGGTATTTGAGAAAAAGCAGAGATTTGTGTGAATGGAGGATTAAAGTGGAATTAGCTGTGAACAATAAAAGGGACACTATTCAGTGAAAAGCGGGGTGCTTGACTAAAGGGAGGTGATAAAGATGTTTCCCATTACCCACTGCTCTGAGGGCCAGTTGCCCCAGACGTGTGTGGGGAAAAAAATGAGCTATTCTGGACTTTGTCGTGTTTTTTTGACATTTTAAAGGGGAACTATCTACTAATAAGCCTTAGGAAAACAAAGTCTCAGCCTTTATAAAACCCAGAAAATCCTTAATATTTATAACCATAAGTAGTTTTGGCATTTTCGTGATTACCAATAAAAATAGGTAGATCTTAGACTGCAACTTTTTCTATAGAAGTATTGATTGTTTTGGACAAGTACATTTTTCAAGGGAAAGTGTTATTGTCATTCTTTAAAACTTCTACTTACCATTAAAGCATAGAATTAATTCTGTTTCTGCTTACTTAAACTACCATGTAAAACATTATTTCTATGGCAATATTTTACCAATTGTTTGAGCACCTACTATGTGCCAGGCACCTTTCTGGGTACTTTGCCTTCAGCAGTGAACAAGAGACAGAACCCTTGGTCTCATGGAGTTTGCATTCTAGTAGAGTTTTATTTCAGGTTCCACTTAAAATATGCCAAAAAGTTATCTTCATTACCTTCAAGTTGGCTTCCTTAGAGGTAGAAGCCCATAGCTAGGGCAGCTGGGACTATACATTTGTATCCAGTATCCCTAGTATCCTAAGAATGGAGAAGTAGGCCCATTTTTAGGTGAGCAACAGAGGACAACTCTCCTGTAAGGAACAAGGATGGGAGTTCTTGACCTTTCTCAATTGTTGCTGATTAAGGAATCTCCTGATTCTGAGAATGTTTGACTTCTTTCCTTCTGTCTGGGCAGCTCTGTCTTGAAAAGATCTCATGTGTTACTGCTAAACTGCCTCCTGAGCTTAGCTTCTCGATACAGTATTGCAGAGGTGATATAATCATTTGTTCAGTGCACAGATTCTAGATCTAGGCTGCCTGCATTTCAGTTTCAGCTGCTTCAAATCAAAGTAAAAACTTTGAGGTTTCTTCTTAATCTCTCTGACACAGTGTGTTTTTTTTTTTTATTAAGTTTTTAAGAAAAGAAAAAAAAAACCTGTCAAGTGGTGGTAATAGTGTGGTTAGTGTGAGGGTTGAAAGAGGTTATTGGTACTACCTGGCATGTGGAGCAAACTAAACAACAGCTGTTATCATTTTCTGTGTTTTTTTTTTTTTTTTTTTTTTAAATAAGAGTTGTACTTTGTCACCCAGGTTGAAGTGCAGTGGCACGCTCACGGCCATTGCAGCCTCAGCCTGTTGGGCTAAGGTGCTTCTTTTGCCTCAGCCTTCCAAATAGCAAGAGCTAAAGGTGCACACCACCACGCTTAGCTAATTTTTTGATTTATAGTGAAGTCAAGGTCTCACCAAGTTGCCCAGCCTGGTCTTGAACCCCTGGGCTCAGGCATTCCTCTTGTCTTGGCTTCTCAAAGTGCTGGAATTACAGGTATGAGTGACCATGCCTGGCCATTTTCCATCCTTGACATAAAGTTGATGTAAAAGTTTCTTTTTTAGGTTTGTTTGCCAAGTGGCAAATTTTATTTGTTTTTATGATTTCAAGGAGAATAATTTGATAAAATGGAGCTATGAGTTCTAGCTTTGGATCATGCACTGATGTGATCTTGATTAAATTAACTTGTATGTGTGTTGGGGGCAGTTCAGGTAAGATGATCTCGTCAGCATTTTTTAAATAAGTGAGCATGTTGAAATTTGACTGTTTTTGAAGACTCAGTTGGAACTTCTTTTCTCTAGGGATTTTTGTTTACTCTTAATGTGAAGTGATAACCCCAGATACTTAGTTTTCTTACCACAGATCAACAATAGCCGTTAGTAATTCTCACACTATAAATTGTCAGATGATTACAGATAATTCCTGTGATGTGTGTTGTATATTTAATTATAAATGTAAACTGCGTGACAAACATGCCCAATAAAGACAGATCCCTAAAATATATAGAAATCATACATGTTGTAGAATCAAAATAAATGTTGTAGTCAGATTTTATTGGAGTTCAGATCCTATAATGATGGTTGTATATAGCTCCCACAAAGTTATTTGTGGTTTTTCCTGAACTTTTCCTTCTGCAGCAAAGTTCTATTTTCATTAACTACACACTATTTTAAAGTAGAAGATGGTGGTGAAAGATCAGTTTGTGTTACCTTTGGATTTTTTTTCTTTGTCAAAGCAATGGCAGTCTTGATTGTAACAGAAAATTATCTGGAATTTGGACTTGAAACAGGTAATAGTTTCATAAAACTTTAAAAATCAGTGTTGCTTTTTCTGATGTTAATATTTTTTACTTCAGCATTTAAGTAATTGTTAAAATTAGGTTTGTAGTGTGTACTCTCCAATGTTCTAAGTAATTAACCTTTATTCTTTTTAATTAAGTTCATTCTTCATTTTTGCTTTTTGTTGTAGCTAAGTTTTTTTATAAGCTTTTCCAAAAATACTGTCTCATTTTTGCCTTACAGTTAAATAAGTTTCTGTAATACTAAAGTTTACTCACATAGTTAAAGAATTAATGCAAATTTTATGCACACTCATGGAATGTACAAATATCAAAGAGATGTTTTCAAAGACTGTTCCTGCTAATAACCAAATTTTATTGCATTATGGCATACTAATTAACACATGAAAGAGCTAAGCTAGTCACTTCAAAATTTAAGATGTTGTGTTTTCTAGCATTTTATTTCCAAGGAAATATTCTGTGTTTTACCTCTGTGATGAGAGTAATCTCTTTTTTATTTCCTACAGGGTTTACAAATTTTTCAGACAGTGCAATGCAGTTTCTTGAAAAGCAAGGTTTAGAATCTCAGTAAGTTTTTGAAAAATTAAGCATTTAAAAATTTTTCATTTTTAAGAAAGCAGTATTTACTCTCAATGGTTAATTGTTTTAAATCAGTGATAGTTTTTTTTTAAGTTGGACTGTCACTTCTAGAAATATCTTTACTCATATTTTTTACTACTGTATAAAATTAATATCTTTCATAGAATTCTTATGCAGATTTGCTCTATATAATTCTTTTGCCTTCAGAGGTTAGCCTAAATTTATATCCAAGTCATATATCAATTGTGTCGAAGATACAGGTTGGGTTATTATGACTGACTAAAGAGGTGCCTGGTTTAGTTTACAGTTCACCAAAATTTGTTATAGGTCTTTGAATAAGGGCACTCTTTTTATAGAAATTTGCTTTGTTTTACTGTTGTGATTTGTGAGGTAATTGATTAGAAGAAAGGAAATTCTTAGAACTTTAATTACAAAAATTCATCAGCTTTAAAAAAATTTTTATTTTTAGGAGTCCTGTTTCAAAGCTTACTTTCAAATTTTTCCTGGCTATTTTCTGTTCACTCATTGGGGCATTTTTGACATTTCCTGGATTACGGCTGGCTCAAATGCATCTGGATGCTCTGAATTTGGCAACAGAAAAAATTACACAGTAAGCGGAAAATGTACATAAGCACATGCAGATAAATATATGTTTTCCATCTTAATGAAGGTATATTATTGTAATGTAATCATAAATTATTGTATTGCAAATTAGTTATCAAATAACCATTTGATGTCACATTACTTCCTCTTTCAACTATAAGCAAGTTTCTTTTATTCACTTCTAAATTTGAGGTCTTGTATTTTTTTTAAAAAGCACTATTGATTACTTAATTTCTGTTTTACCGGTTAAAATGGAAATATCAAAATTTGTTAGTTCCTTTTAATTCAGAGGCTTATGGTGTTGCAACCTTTACAACTGAACTGAAGATCTATAGAAATTTTCCTTTAAAATTATATCTTTTTACCTAAAAATATTGATTTACATTTTATGTAAATGTTTTTAAAGTTTTTATTTAAAATATCTTTAAAAACATTTTAAAACTAAAAGTTATATATGTAAGAGGTGTTTGTTTTCCTTAAGTTATTTATTTGTTTATTAGACCCTTGTTATAATAACACATTATTTTATTTTGGGGTTGCTAATAATGTATAATGTCATGTTCATAGATTGCTTTTAACTACCCAATTCTATTTTAGTTTTGAAATGGAGAAATCATATTGCATCTCTGCATGTAGTTCAAAGCCCATTTACTATATTCTTTGTGGATGTCACAGATTTTTTTTTGTGGATGTAGACATCTTGGCAGAAAGGCAGGCTTCAACTCACATTCAGATCAAAGTTCTTGTCTCATCGTTTTGTTTTGCAGTGGAAGCCCAACCTAGAATATTCCATTTTGATATGTGTATTTATAGTCATTAAGTTTCTTTGGGTGATCATATTTCCTAACATTTCTGTTCTTTTAAATCCTATTTTTAATGATCCTGATTCTCTAGTCACATTTCACATTCTTGTCTCTTACCTGTGTCATTTTCCTTTAATTTGTTTTTGATAGTCTTTTTTTTTTCCACCCCACCTCCATTTTTCTACATATGCTTTGTGTGTGTGTTTGCTTATTCTCACCTCCCACTACATACTCCTTCATCCCTCTTCTTTTCCCCTCCTTTTGCTCAGCATGCTTTTGGCTATATCCTGCCTTTCTCCCACCACCCATCTCTCTAATGGCTTCTTTTAAGACAAAACCTGGTTTTCCCCCTCCTCTCTACACACACACTTCAGTCCACTAACCCCAGTGTTGTGATTTAAATAAGCTGAAAAGGGTGGGTGGAGGGGAGCCCTTCACAAGCTACTGAAACCGCTGAGGGCTGCTCCTTGATACTAGAGTGTTCCCTAGCAACACTGCATACCTAATACTGCTGCTTTCTTCCCCTACATCCGATGGTTTACCCAGGCTGAGGGATGAAAGAATTACTTTATAAAAACATTTAAAGCATTTAGTGGTGGTTGGAGGGGTGTACATTTTAGTGCCCTTTTTAGTAAAATGTGGCTTTTTAAAAAGATTTTTTTCATTTGGGCATTTGGAGTTGTATTATATTTTCAGTTGATTGCAGCCCCTCATTGTGCTGTAGCACTCTGTCTTGATACAGGAGTGTGAGCAAGCTAGTTCTGTTGTGAGTAACATGACTGGCACAAAGAGCACACACTCTTTGCTCTTGTGACCAGGCACCTGTTTTAGTGTTAGATGTTGGAGCCAGGGCTCTACTTTTCCCTGTTAGGTATTCCTAGCTTCCTGATCCAGCCCTGTTTCCTCACACATATCACTGTCATTTGCCATATAGTGATATTTTAAAACGTAATATTTTTATATGAGTTTTAAACTCTCTATTATAACTCTTAGGCATGGTTGATAATGAAAGTAGTACATGGTAATAAAATTGTCTGAAGAATTTTCCTTTTTTCTAAAATAAGAAATATTGTTACCAGCCGTCTGTCTCTGTAGGATACAAACTTGCACAATTAGCAATGAAGTTATAGCTTGGACTTGAAACCCTTTGCTGTATTAGGTGTATTGTAAATTATATTTGTATGTATAGGATAGGGAAATTAGTTTAGGTATGTTCATAGCAGTTCAAGAAGAAATAAAAATATGGGATCACTTATGATTTTAACAATGTAATTAAGCATTATAGGTGCTCATTACATATTGAGAGTTTCCTTAGTTGTAAGTTGTTGCAGTAGGTTCCATCTGCCGTATGCCTTCTAGTATTTTGGACCTGGCAAATCAGGCACTTTGTTTTAATTGCACTAAAAAGTATCAGATGGCAGTATAAAAGGTTAGAGAGTCATTAAAATACCTGTTTATTGAATCAGATATAATTCAGACATAGTTTTTTCTTTAATAATCAGGGAGTATTATTAAAGAAAGCTGGAATAGAAGTGAACAAATCTGGATTGTAGTTCTGGATTTGCCTCTAACCTGTTATTGCCCTGCGAAAGAACTTGACTTCCCTGGATTAAATGTTCTATTTTGAAAAATTAAGATGAAGACATCATTTTCTCACTGGCTCAAAGCAATGTTAAATGATAATGATAAATATAAAATGATGGTGACAGTGGTATCTTAATGTAGAATACTGCAAATAAGTTTCTACCTTCATCTTATTAAGACTCAAGTTTCTTTAGTTTACTAGTACATGTTGTTTCTGGATTTTTATATTTATTTCTTACATACTTTCAGAACATTACTTCATATCAACTTCTTGGCACCTTTATTTATGGTTCTGCTCTGGGTAAAACCAATCACCAAAGACTACATTATGAACCCACCATTGGGTAAAGAAAGTGTCCCTTTGTAAGTATGGGTTTTTGAAGGCTAATTTTTGTTTTATTATATAATCAAAACTGCTTTTTTAAATGTTAAGGTTTTTAATGATAAAATTAGAACACTATATTTTAAACATTAATAGAAATGCTAAAAGATACGTTATGAAATTGAAACTATAGGCCGTCACTTAACCTTTTTTGTGATCTTCATTAATGAATGTTAATGACTATTACCTTGTGCACCAATATTATCTTGTGTACCTGTAAATTTTTTTTCTTCTTAATGTCCAGTTGTTTTCTGACTTTTTTTTTGTTGTCATTGTGCCTGTTGTTTAGATACCTTCTGCAATTCTTTTATTTTTAATTGTGAAAATTATGTAGGAAAAAAGTAGTATAAATGGAAACTCCTATACTCATTTCCTGTATTTAACAGTTGTTAACATTTTCCATATTTGCCTCATCTACTTTTTAGTTTTGTTTTTTGATGAGTATTTTTCAAGTAACATAGAGACATAACAGTTTTACCTCTGAGTACTTCAGTTTGCATCCTTGTAAGGATATTTTTCCACATAACAACAGTGTCATCACACCCAACAAAATAAAAAATATTACCTTAACATCATTATCTAATACTAGTTTGTACTTCTCCAATTAGGCAACTGTATTAGCGGAAGATAGAAACAATTTATTGAAAGGCATTAATAACCATCCTTGGTATGTTAACTCATTAGCCTCGTGAAACTATGTTATAGTCATAGAGAGGTTCAGACAGGCAGTTCAAATGCCAGCACTGCTCCTCACTAGAACTGTCACTTGAGGCTGATTATTTAACTTCACTGAGCCTCTGTTTCCCCATCTGGAAAATGAAGATAATAGTATCTACCTCACAAGGTTATCATTGGAGTTAAATGAAAGAACACATGTAATGCATCCAGCTGGAAGTAAGTACTTAATAAATGTTCCTTTCACTGCTTTGCCTCATCAAAATTAAAATAGAAAAATGTGACTAGTCATTGACTCTGCAATGCACATTTTATACTATACACTTCTTTTAGATCGTTATACAAATATGTCTTGGAATATATAATCAGTGATGACCATGACAATTTTTTTTTAGAGTTAATCCTGTTGAACTAGGGAAATAGCCACTGAAGAAGTAATATTGTTTTCCCCCACACAACTAAACTTTAATGGTAATTTTAGCTTGACGGATTCCCTAAGTATTTAAAAGTAATTCTAAGAATCTAGACAAAATCTCTGAGAGACTTCTAATTCATGTCTTTGATACTAAAGGCATTCCTAATCCTTCCTTGAAAATGTGGTCATGGAAATTGGATTTAATGTTTCTGTAATTTTTTGATTTTATATTTGCCTTAGTTAAATTGAGAAAACAAGGAGACTGGTATTTATGATAAACACTTATACCAATTATTATGCTAGGTATTGATACTTTACATATTTTGTTGTTGTTCTCATCCCATTTTATAGATGAAATAACAGACTCAGAGGTTAAATTATTTGGCTAAGATTGATTTATTAGTGGTGAATACTTTATTTAAGGAAAATGGGGATTAGGAACATTTTCCTTCGGTATGTACTAAATTATAGCAAAAATGTTGTTTGTATGTGAAGACCTGAGGTAGGTCCTCTTCCTATGACTTTTTTCTTCCTTTGTCCTGTCCCCATTTCTGACTCGTTTCATAAGCAGTTCAAACAAAATTACAGTCTTACTTTTCCATTTTATTCTTCTTTAATTGTGAATTGTAATTAGGTGATTAGACAGGTGGTTTTTAATTTCATTTAAAATCCACTGTCTGTGTGGTAGGTGGTTAAAAAAAAAAAAAAAAAAAATGGCTGCCCATCAATCAAAGAGAATGGGATGGAGGAGAAAGCAAGTGACAGGTTCGTCTGTCACATAGACAATTTGGTTTGTGGAAAGCTTTTTATTTGTAGTGGGAAGCAAACATGGCTTTCATGTACTTTCTACCCAGAAATGTGTTTAAATTCATCCATGTGTTCTGATACAGTATCAAAAAATAAAATGTGGATAAACAGAGTCCATGTGTGCTCTTGGAGAAAACTCCAGTTTAAGAAAGAAAGCACATACAGGAAAGAATAGAATGACATCAGAAATTTGGGAGCATTTCTTCTACCTGTTCTTTATGCACCTTCTTGAGAGACTCTGTGAGATCAACTTAACAGATATGTGTACTGTTACTCTTGAGTATCTGATTAGAAAATATTGTTTAATGCCTATTATCCTAAATCCTGAACTCATAAACTGAGCAAATAATTTTCTGATTGTGTTCCTTTCATTCTTTATTCTGTGCTTTTTGTTCCCATTACCTGTATCCTATCTGTCTTCAGGCTGCTGCCAGTCAATTTTTCTTGTTACACAACTCCAGAGGGCATAGCATTGTTGCTAGTCCTCTGGAAAGGCTCACAGCTGTGGATAGCCTTGCCGTCTTGTGTGCTGTTACTCTCACATGACTGGCTCCTTAATCTCATTGTTCATTATAGTGGAAACGTTTTGATAAAATGTCATGCCTTTATCCTTCCTAGCTAAAACGCTTTTCATTTCAAACTCTGTGTCCATGTTTACTCATGACCTTGTAAAAAGAAACAAGATAGAGCATGTAGAGTAAAGCCTTTGTCCCATCCCCATTTCTGACCTCCATTTCACGAACAATGCGAAGGTGTACTGTCTCATCTGCTTTTTCTTTTTCTGGTGCTATTCTTCAACATTATTCCCCAAGGCAACTTTCCCTGTATTGTACTATCAGTTCCTTTCCTAGGTGCTTACTCCTGGACAGAAGGATGGGGGTAATAATGAGAAGTATTGTGAGGTTTTAAAAAAATCTTTTCCCACTTGTTCTGCTTTTATATGCACCATTCTATCCTCATGTTCTTAAGACTTTCAGGGAGACCCTTCTGAGATCCAGGTTCTATCTGACAGATCAATGTGTGCATTTCAGCAGTCCTGCTAAAGGCCTGATGTGTCAGAGATTAGACTAGATGCCAAAGATGGTGTAGTCATTACTTTCAAATTATTCACAATGTTGTTCTTTATCAGAGCAGAAACGATGGTCTTTAAAAAACATTAAATCCCGGAAGGGCATCAGAACTTAATAGTCTCTTCTTTCAGAAATCCTTTAAGGAGCCCTCCCCAGTGGTCTGGTTTCTGAAAAGATGTCCCAAGGGTACGTCTTTTCCCCTGGATCCTAACCTTAGCCTTGAGGAATTGCTTAGAACTGAGCCAACTTCAACACAGAGCAAGTTGAATGAATTGTAGAGGAATCCAAGGCATCTGATTTCTTCATAATATATCAGAATTTTCTATGTCCCAGTGGTCCTCGTTGAAAACTCAGCAGAGTGAAAGATCTCATCCAAATATGTATAGAATCAGACAAAGCTGTAGCCAATGATAGATGGATTGTTGACTCGATTAGTTCCATGGGCCCTAACCCTGTGGTTTTTTTCCTTTTCCTCAATCTCCAATTTAAGAGCATTCAACTTCTCTATTCATATCACAGCCAGTTTTTCTTTCATGGCAGAGGGTGGTAGAGAAAAAGATCTCTAGTATTGCTCTGCTTTTTTCTTCTGGGTATCTGTAACTTCTAATGCTTTTATGATACATTTACCTATCCAGTTCTGTTATGCAAATGAAAGTATTATATAGGTAAGTCTCTGGCAGAGTTGGGATTCTTTTATGTCCCCAACTGCAGCTAAGTATGGATTTTTTGTTTCTTATGTGGTGACATGAACATATAACTAGCATACTAGCATACTGTGGACTTTGAGAGTACCATGTCAACTTTTTGATCTGTAGAATGACAGAAGCCACTTTCGATACTCTGCGGCTCTGGTTAATAATCCTGCTGTGTGCTTTGCGGTTGGCCATGATGCGTAGTCACCTGCAAGCTTATTTAAACTTAGCCCAGAAATGTGTGGATCAGATGAAGAAAGAAGCAGGGCGAATAAGTACAGTTGAGCTACAGAAAATGGTAAGTCTTATACTGTAGTCAAAATGAAAAATAGCAAAAACTGTTGTAAAAATAAGAAAAAGTTGGTTTCCTTTAGTAGACAGTATTTCAACCTATAATATTCATATTGTAAATAAATGAAACAGTTTTATTAAGCTGACTGTGATATGGTTTTGGTGCTAAGTATAGACAGGGTCTCAGTTACTCTTCCTGCCTTAGTGCTTTGTGTCATGCACTTGGGGTGGTGCAGAGCTGTGGTGTGCCTGCTAATGCTAAATGGGGTCCTGCTAACTGATTTAAAAGACATTTTGATATATGGTCCAGACTTTATGAATTGAAAGGCAGGAAATACCAACTTTTTTGGCTGAATTTATTCCTTCGAACGTTACTCTTACTCCATGTACTTGGACATGAAATGTAAATGTTTAACTTAATGGGAATTTCAGAGAAGGCAAGGACTAGGAATCCACCCACCATTATAGTGGCCCTATAAGCTAATCACATCTTTTTCGATGTTTGGTATTGGTACCCCTGTTTTTTATTTACTTTCATAGTTGAGGGAATTTATCAGGATTTAAACAATTTTTTTCTGTTTTACCTTTCATATATTTTTCATAATTTAACTTCAGCCATGTATGTTCAGTGTTTATATTTAATGTCTTTATTTATGAGGGTTTTATGCTCATATATGACTTTGCCTACTGTTGTTATTTAGGTTGATGTTTTACAGATTTAAGCATTTTGTTTTATCTTTGAAATGTAAGTGAATATATACCATCTAAATTTTAGTGGTTATTTTCTCCAATGTATAGACATCATTTAAGAACTATTTTTAAGGAATCTTTTTTAATATCACATTCTAAAAACTTACCTTCAAAGTGATCCTTTTTGAAGTCATTTGGGGATATTTATAATGAAGTTCAAACTTATTAACATTTAGCTTCCTTCTTATGAAAGCGTTGTTTATATCTTAAGCATTTTAGTTTGACAATTGTCTGAAAGTTTAATTGACTCATAGCATGTCAGTTGTATTAGATACTTAAGAATGTTGTTGGTTGCAGGTGGCTCGAGTCTTTTATTACCTTTGTGTCATTGCACTGCAGTATGTGGCACCTCTGGTAATGCTGCTGCACACAACTCTGCTTTTGAAAACACTAGGTAGGCATGCCTTGGCCACTGGGAAACATCTTTACTTTCTACCTATACTTAATAATGCTTTTGTTACCTACAAAGAAGTATGCCTCTTAAAACTGTTTCTCTCTTTAAAAGTTTTAAGAAGAACATGGGAAAGTTTTAGCTGTTGAAGGTAATTCGTCATCTTAATTTTGAAAACTAAGGCCCATGTGATTTTATAACTTTGTGCTTTACTTATACTTTACTTATAAAAATTATTTACTAAAGGTTAAGTCCCAGATTTACCCAGTAACTGAGTGAACACTATTGATCTTAGTTACTTTTGTGTTATAAGAGGATGACTTAAGGTTTTTTTATTGCCTAACATTTAAATTATTACGAGGTACTTGTAAACTTACATAAATTACAGAATGCTGTTTTAGATAACTTAACGTTGAAAGAGTTTAAAGATTTCTCAGTGAGCGAACAAAGTTCTTCGACAAGTTTCTTCACTAAGCTATTAATTCCCTGAATGGTGTTATTCAAGAACTGTCTATTATTGCATTGATGATTTCCCTTTGCTTAGATCAGGCAGTCTGCCAGTGTGGGGGTTTAAGAAACCCTAAGGAACTAAAGTATTATCTGGGTAGACTTAGTAGATATCATAGAGCTGACAGTAGGTGTAAATGCCCTTTAATCTTATGGAACGAACGTAAAGGGATAGGTAGCTCAATTGTAAATTGTGTGACTCAGATCCTATTCAGTGTAGGAAAGTATATGATGAAAAAATTTCTGGAAGCTATTAATAGTCTCTCACATTAAAATCATAGATAGTTTCTGAGAAAGAAATTTATTCTGTTATTCTAGAAGTAGAAAAGAGTTCCCAGAAGTTATTGAGTGTGTCCCTGTCACTCCGGTTGAGGTAGTTTGATTCATGTCTTATACAAGGAAAAAATTGTTTTTATTATTTTACTGGTTTTTAGTGCAGTTAATTAAAAGTATATCAGACTCTTTGCTTTCATGTGTACGTTCACTGATGAGGCCAGATAGTCTGGTCGAGTTAATTTTTGAGTTATGTAGAAAATTATTATATTTCTTTATTTTAAACATAAAATGATTTATTGTGCTACTGAACTTCTTGTTAATGTCAAATATAAGTCAAAGAATTTTTTTTTTAATAAAATGCTTTGGAAAAAGTTACTCTTCAAATTTTATTTATGTCTTCAATTTTCTAGGTAATCATTCCTGGGGTATTTATCCAGAATCCAACTCTGCCTTGCCAGTGGATAATAGTCTGCTCTCCAGTTCTGTTTACTCTGAATTACCATCTACTGATGGAAAGATGAAGGTAACTGTTACACAAATAACAGTGGCACTGAGTAGCTTAAAAAATATTTTTACTCCTCTCCTTTTTCGAGGACTTCTGTCTTTTCTGACCTGGTGGATTGCTGCTTGTCTCTTCTCTACAAGCCTTTTTGGGCTTTTCTATCACCAATATCTGACTGTGGCATGAATCTCAGTTAACAAGAAAGGATATCCAAGTCCCACTTTAAATTCAGATAATTCGGCCCTTGAAGGGCTGATGAAAACCAGGAGAAAGCAAATACAAAGAAAAAAAAAAAACTTATCGTCATATCTTGTATTAAAGTTTTCCTCTGTATTCTCAGGGTGAATTAATGTTATAATATTTAAAATCACAGAGTAGATTAACTGTTACACTATGGCATTGGAATTTTGACTCTTTGTATTTACCGTTGTGAGAGGGCTATCTACAAGGGTAATACACAAAGGTAATACTTGTGATTACCTTGGTTTACAGAACCTCCAGCAGTCTTTGGAACATCTCATATGACTCCAGTTATTGACTGATTGCTGTTAGTGGTGTTAAGGTACTGTTAATAGTCCTAGTGACTGCTTGTAGAACAATCTTCAAACTGAGCCATGCTTTGGGGGAGGGAAAGGAGCTGAAGTCACTTCTGTTGGTGATATGTTAGTTAATTTTCAGACAACAACTAAATTCCAACAGAAAGGAAGAGATAGCTGCTGTATATTACAGTAAAGAAAGCTGCATCGTTATTTAAAATTTAATGGAGATGTGCGTGCTTAATATCTACAAATACTGCTGCTTGAGAGTAGCAAGAATATTGTTTTAAAATGTATTCTACCCAACTTGAGAATTCCTTTAAAATGATTGGCCATATGAACATTTGCAATCCTGTTATTAGGCTTGGGCCTGCCATATTTTATTTTATTCTATGATTCTAAATAGTTCCTTTTGAAAGTCTAAAAATATTTATCAGTACTGATCAGACTTTTAAAAAAATACTTTGTAATCCTGCTGACTACCTGTATGTATTGTATATATATTATATATTAAATATATAATATATTGAGATTATAAAAGATGAAAATATTGAATCCTTATAGTATTTTAAGTTGCTGAATGTATGTTAAAATGATTTGAATGAGATGTATTTGTATTTAGAAATTCTATTTCTTTTTTGGAATGAGATTAAAGTACATTTTGAAAGTTCAGCAGAGTAAGGAATTTATTTGTGTTGCCTGTGTGGAGATTACTTAAAACTTTATGTATGCTTAGATGATTTCTCCCAAATCAAAATTATTTCTGTCATTTTCAAATATCATAATCTGTCTCTCTCTAACCAAGTCTACAGGTATCATATATGCCCTTGTTAAACAGGACTTCTTTTATATTTGTAGTTTCTAGAATTAGAGTTACTTTATTTTACAGTGCAAAATTGAGATTTGTTGAATGAAACATTCAAGTAAAATGAAAAACAAAATGAGTAAAATTCCTTTTGATGCTTCTTATATCTAAAGTTCAAGTGAAGGGTTAAGATTGTAACATGAATGGCTATAAGAGATAAACAAGTTTTGTATATATTTTTTAATAAGTTAATTAACTGATGTTTTCTCATATAGTTCTCTTGGAGGCTGTTATGTTTCACTGTTGATACCACTATTGAAAGCAAGTTTGAAACCCTTCTTTTATAATTACTTTCGAGACTTAAGGTTCACATTCATTTGAAAACTTTTATTATAGCAAATTCCTATCTTTTGATATAGATTTAAATATTTTGGAAATAGCTGAAATTTTAAAAGATCAAATAATAAGTAAGTGCTTAAACTGGATAAAAAAAACTCTTTTATTGAAATGTATTGTGAATGTAGCTTAATGGTGCTTTGTGTGTATTTCCGAAGAAGCATTTCAATTACATTTTGAGCTATATCAGCATCATCAAAATAAGAGTGTATCTTGTAACAAGGTTATACCAAAGTTTGACATTTATTTTGTATGTGAAAGTTCTCACCTGTTGGACTTGGAAAAAATCTCACTTGGTATTTACCAAAGAGCTATGTTTTAAAAATTAAAGTTATTGAGTTCCAAAGATTGTACAGTAGCATAATATGGGGGGGAAGGCATAGAATGTATTATTGAGTGAAATAACATATTTCTAAAATTCTATTGATTTACTCTTTTTAAACTTGAGCATGCCCTAAGTATGCTGTAAATTTGGGGAAACTGCATATTATTTTAAGTAAGAGGTTTAGTTTAGGTTTTTTTAGCCTCTTGAAGCAAATTTGAACTAACTGGTTTATTTACACATTTTGTCTGTGAACTAAGAGTTACGTTCTTTAAGCACAAAAGGGTTTGTGCTTTGTGTAAACCAAGTAATATTTTAGTATTCCCAAATTAAAATACTAGAGTTATTTTTTATATTGGACTTTAGTCAGTGTGATATGCTTTAAGGCTCAGTTATTTTTATTATATATGTTTACCACATAAAGCAGGAACTCTTATAATCTTGCTTTGTATGATTTGTTGGATTTTATTTTACAATCTGTTGATGCCTCTCTTTCCCACCCCCCTACTCTCCAGCAATTGCACTCTAAAAATTAGAGCTGTATTTTCCTTTGCATTTCCATTGATTTGACTGAAATGAAAGGCATATAATTTTATCTTAATATCATGTGCATTTTGATTATTTTTGGTGTTTCTCCCAGAATTCCAATTGCTGTGCATAAAATGACCAGTGCATGCAAGCAGAATGGGCTCATTGTCTTATTGTTTCTGATATAAGTGTCATTGGTAAAATAGTGACATTTCTTCTTGAGTTATGATTCAGAAGAGATATTCATCCATTAATGGAATTGACAGGTCCTGGAAGCAATAAATAGAATTCATTATGAAATCTATAATTGGAACTTCACTGGATAGATTCTATTCTTTCAAATGAAAGATTAAATTCTCAGTATTGCGAAGCATAAGGTCTCAACATTCTCTGAATTCATACATACTTTCTGAGCCATCACATAATTGAAAATAGTCTATCAAGGTATATGGCTCTATTCAGCAAAATAAAACTAAGTGATTTTTGAATGTAGATCATCCCATGTCTTCACAAAGCTTTAGGTGGCTTAAAGAATCATATTTAAACACACTTTTGATACTAGAACTTGAACCCAGTATCTCAAAGAGTCATACAATCTCATCTTTTAACTCCTACCCCTCTCGTTATATTCATACCCTGACTTTATAGCTGAGCTGGTTATATGCCATGAAAACTCCAACATGGACACTAAGGATGGCCAAAAAGCTAATGTCTTGTTCAATGATATCTTGTGTTTTAAAAAAAGAAAAGTTAATGTCAGCCCTCTTCTTCTTTAAGGTGGTAAACATTTTTACTCATTTTTGTTATCTTGCTAAGGAAAAAAAGATGTGATTAGTCTTTGTGAAGAAGGCACGTCGAAAGCTGAAATATACCAAAAGGTATCTTGTGCACTCAACAGCCAAGTTTTGAAAGCAAAGAAAGTTCTTAAAGGATATTAAAAGTGCTACTCCAGTTAACAAACAAATGATAAAGTGATACAACCTTGTTGCTGCTGTGGAGAAAGTTTTAGTGGTCTGGATAGAAGATCAAACCAGCCACAACAGTGTCTTAAGCCCGAGCCCAATCCAGAGCAAAGCCCTGTCTTCAATTCTAGGAAGGCTAGGAGAGGTGAGGAAGCTGCAGAAGAAAAGTTAGACTCTGGCAGAGATTGGTTCGTGAGGTTTATGGAAAGAAGCCATTTCCATAACATAAAAATACAAGGTGAAGCAGCAAGTGCCTGTTAGAGAAGCTACAGCAAGTGATGCAGATCTATCTAAGGTCATTGATGAAAGTGACTACATTAAATGACAGATTTTTAATGTAGATAAAATAGCCTTCTATTGGAAGATATTGCTGTCTAGGACTTTCATAGCTAGAGAGGAAAAGTCAGTGCCTGGCTTCAGAGGACAAGCTGACTTTCTGGTGAGGGGCTAATGCAGCAACTTTACGTTGAAGGCAGTTCTCAATGACTATTCCAAAAAGCCTAGGAACCCTTAAGAATTAGGCTAACTCTACTCTGGCTGTGCTCTATAAATGGAACAACAGT
>CAUYQG010038835.1:0-16868 GCA_963574415.1 Tarsius wallacei | reverse complement strand
CAGATAGATACCCACCACCATTAATCCCATCCCCCTCACCCCCCCCCCCCCCAGTTTCCCACCACAGTCAGTCATTTTCTTGTGGTAATACGTTGGATGATCAAGGTCTACTATATGAGTGAGAACATGTGATACTTAGTTTTTTGTTTTTGTGAGAGGTCACTCAGTATAAATGTAGAGAATAGAACAGTGGCTACTAGGGACTGGGTGGATGGGGGAAAGGGAGAAATAAGGTGAGGGAGGACAAGAGGTACAAGTTGCCTTTAGCCCAGAGAAATAAATTCTGGTGTTATATTACACAGTTTTGTGACATAGTTAACCATAATGTATTGCATAGGTCAAAATCACTAGACGTTTGTAAAATGTTCTCATCACAAAGAAATAATAAATGTATGCGGTGATGGATATGTTGAACACCCTGATTCAATTTTCATATAATATATTCATATATTAAAAATCACACTGTGCTCCATAAATGTATACAATTATTATTATTATTATTATTATTATTATTATTATTTTGAGTTGGAGTCTCACTCATTCGCCCAGACTGGAGTGCAGTGGCCACTCCCGGCCACCGCAGCCTCGACTTGCTGGGCTCAGGCGATCCTTCTGCTCCAGCCTTCCGAGTAGCTGGAACTACAGGCGTGTGCTACCACTCCCGGCTAATTTTTTGATTTATTGTAGAGATGAGGTCTCGCCAAGTTGCTCAGGCAGGTCTCGAACCCGCAAGCTCAAGCAATCCACTCACCTCGGCCTCCCAAAGCATGGGATTACAGGCTGAGCCACTGAGCCAGGCCAATATATACAATTATTAAAACAAAACTTTTAAATAGACACATGAAAAGGGTCTTTGATGAATGGGTGCAAAGATGACCAATTATGGGTCCCATTAGGGTGACTATAGTTTACAATAATCTATTTTGCATTTCAAAATAGCTAGAAGAAAATAATTTTAATGTTTCTATTATTAAGACAAATTCTCAAGGCAATGGATATCCCATGAACGCTGATTTAATATTGACAAACTATATGAATGCATTACATTATCACATGTACTCCAAAATTATGTACATCTATCATGGATCAGTAGAAAAAAAATCTTTGCCGATGCCATCAAGCATTTTAAGTAGGGAGATTATTCTGGATTATCCAGGTTGACTTTAGATGCAATCACAAGTGTGCGAGGAAAATGCAACATGACTACTGATGCAGAGATCAGAGTGATGCAACCCAAGTCCACTGGCAGTTACTAGAAACTGAAAGAGGCAAGGAAATGGAATCTCCCCTATCACCTCCAAGGAAGCACAGTCTTGCTGACACATTGAAATGACACAGTGAAGCTGATTTTGCACTTCTGGTCTCCAGAACAGTGGGAACATGCATTTCTGTTGTTCTAAGCCACCGAGTCTGTGATAAACTGTTACATCAACCCTAGGAAACTACTAAAACTGAAGGGAACAACCAGAAAGGCAGACCGAACGGGTAGTAGACACTAAAGCTGAAGGATCTCACCCTCTGTCTGTCTAGGAGATCTTATGTTTACGAAACATTCTCTATGGAGAAAAGAAGCCTTAACTTAGATGGACAGAATGGTTCATACTCCTTAAATCTTGATAACATTTAGGAAGAAAGAAAATCTCAGGAAAGCCTGGACTTTCTACTAGTCAAATATAGTTTTGAACATCGATATTTGGGGAGGAGTTTCTATAACTAAGTTAGCAGATAAAGTACTCTGAACAACAGTGGAACGTTGGGCTAATATTATTATGTCTCCTTTACAGATTTGCTTCACAAAACTACTTCACAGAGTTTTGTTTGTTTGTTTGTTTTAGTAATGAGCTTACCGATACCTAAACACTTTGTAGGTTAGGAAGTAGTTGGGGAAAAAATAATTTTATTAAGGGTCTCCTAGGGGTACCTGGCTTTCTCCAGGTCGGTTAAATGGGATCCTGAAGGTGGAGTTTCCTCAAATGTGCCACATTCTTTCATGCTTTGGTTCCCCCCACTCTACCTCCCCCGTGTAGCTCTCCAAGGCTGCTGGTCTCTGCTTCCAACACTGTGGTTAGCTTCTCCTACTCACCCTTTCTGACTCAGCTTAAAACTTGCTTCTTCAGACTGGTCGCCTAATCAAAATTAGGTTTTCCTTATTCAACTCTGTCACAGAACTATGCTTTACTCTTTCAGCCTGTTTTGAACAATGAGACAGCATGCGTTTATAGATTAGGCTTCTTGCTTGCTCTCTACTCCATACATTTCATGACTCCAACCCTCTCTAGTGCATCAACATAAGTGTCATTGGTGATGGCAACTGTCTGGTGCTTATATGATGGGAACTGAAATCCCCAAAGTCTACAAAGGAGAGCCAAGGTTTTCTTTTCCTTTTTTAATTTAACTTTTAAACTTTTTAAATTTTAAAATTATGGGGTACAATTCAGGGTTAGGTATACAAATATTCATTGTGCAGGTACCCTTGTTGATGAGGTGTGACCCCCCATTCTCCAGGCAGATTCTACTACTGTCAATCCCACCTCTGCCCCCCCCACCCCTCACAGTTGCCCGCTACTGTCAATCCTTTTCTTATAGTATTACAATAGTTGTTTAAGGTCCACTTATGAGTGAAAACATGTGATATTCAGTTATTTGTTTGTGCGAAAGATCACTCAGTATTATAGACGCTAAGTCCATCCAGGTTGCTGAGAAGTTCATGATTTTGTTCTTCTTTATGGCTGCATGATATTCCATCTTGTATATGTACCACTTTTTTTATCCAGTCCTCTTTTGATGAGCAACACGATTGGTTCCATGTTCTTGCTATTGTGAACGATGCTGCGATAAACATATGTGTGCAGGTATCTTTTTTATAGAGTGATTTGAGTTCTTCTGGGTATATTCCCAGTAGGGGGATTGCGGGGTCATATGGAAGGTTCATTTTTAGAACTTTTAGTAATCGCCACACTGATTTCCACAGAGGTTGTACTAGTTTGGAGAAGTATGCCTTCATGTTTTAATTTATTATATTTTAATGCAACTCATGTATAATGTGACTTATTATGGAAATAGAACAGGATATGTTGGAAGGCAGGGACTACATCTTATAGGGCCACTCTCTTCAGCCCTCAGCCTGCTGCTGGCTTGCAGCGGCCAGTTCATGGTCCCCAAAACAGGTGTACCTTATAACTTGTCCTTTTAACCTTCACCCCCAAGTCACACACCATCAAATCTCTGCCTTGACCCCAACATGTAATGGGAAAAACCTTGTTAAATCATATTATCTACAGAAGTATGTTTTCTGCCCATAATAAAAACTACTTTGTATATTATTAAACAAAATTCTTTAGCAATTTTGGTGCCTAAAATAATGACTGGGACAAATAAGGAGATCTTTACATGTCTAAGAAAAACAAACATCAGACCTCAAGTTTATGTAGAGCTTCCAAGTTTGCAAAGGACTTTTGAAATTCATTTCTCACTTAAACCTTAGAAGAGTTGGGGATGTGAACTTTATTCCTTTCTTTGGTTCATGAAACATTTGTCCTCTTACCCTCCAAACACTTAAATGTGCTTTCTGGTTGCCCTACTTCTCTTTTCCTATAGATAACCTTGTTCTCTAGCTTGTGGGCTACATGTCTTAGATTCACAGTCTTCTGGAGTTGGAAGGAGCCTTAGAAACTAGTGTGACTCCCTCTTTTTGCACAGATGGAGGGTAAGTGGCTTGAAGAATATATGAGTTAATGCCAGAAACGAAACTGGGGATTCGTTCTCTTCATCTTAGGTTACTTCTCTGATATCTTTTCCTCCACAATAATATCCTGTGCGTATTCATTAATAAATATTGCTGAAGACAGCGATGACTTTTGTCCAGCTGACTCAAAGACTTTGAGAATCGTGATTCCCAAATTCAGTCCCATTGTACTCCACTTCTCCGTCTCCCTGATGTATTGTCGTATATGTTCACGTCTTTCTTCTTATACCCTCCTCTCTTCCGGGGTAACTTGAAATCTTTGAGATTGTCCTCTTCATTAATGATTTTCCTTATTATGTCCAGAGAACGAATCCAACGGCATACATTAGGGGTGGTTAGGGAGAAAGAGGGCACAGCCTAACCAGTATGACCAGAATAAACTGTGACAGCCACTGATATGACCAATGTCCCAATCACCTAATGATGAAGAGACCTAACTAAAATATATGAATCTGTGTTGAGAAATACCTTTTAATTTGCAGAATGAATGGCTTTCCCTTGCTCTTTTAAAAGTATGACCTATTATGATATATCTGCCCGAACTGCAGCTTTCTGAGCTGGAAACCCTTGAGAAAATTTAGTGAAGTCCTCCTAAACCTAGAGAGCAATAATTGGATAGTTACCTAAGTGTGACTGAGGTAAACCGTATTACTACTTCCCAAGGCAAAAGACTGGGCTCAAAATAAAATGAAAACAGAATGCTAACATTTTGTCTCCCCTTGAACCTATCAATTTATTTGACCTCTATGTCTCATTTTCTTTAACCATCAAATGAGCTGAATAATAATTATCTTGGAAAGCTGCTGTGAGAATTCAATGAGATGAACAAAAAAGATTGTAAGATGATGTACAGTGTATAATGAATGATTAAGAAAAGTTACCCACTTCTCCTTTCTCTTAGTCTATCTCCTTTGCTTCTACTTTCTCCCTTCTGTGATTTTATTCAAATGGTCTGGAAAACAGTAATGTATCTGCCTGGGGAGAATTCCCAGCATGACTGCTTGGATGGAGGAAAAATCGGAATCACTAAAACCGCCACACACACACAACCCAGGGAGGCAGAAGGCAAGGGGGAGGCTGATGCGGGCTTTTGGCTTCTGGTTAAAGTTGCAAAGACAGCTATTTCCCAGTGGAACCTGCAACCAGGAAATTAGGTGATGCTCCACGAAGTGATTTTCTCCCATGCCTGCTCTAATTTATGCACAACTTTACAATACTGAGAACACGTGTTCTCAGCAGGTGAACAGAGATGTCCATTTATTTCAACCACAGAAATAAATAGATATAAAAAACACACTTAAAGAACAACAACCAGAAGTCATATTCAGTGACATCATTCGTTAATAGAATAAAAGATGGAAAATGTTACCATTAATCAAATTATTTGTCCTTTGAAAGATTCAAGGGCATATAAAACCATAGCAGTCTTCCATCTATAGGAAATAGTGGACCAATTGTACATAAAAATAAGGCTGTCACAGTTTAAAAGACTAGTTCTCAACAGGTTGATAAAATGAGCAAAATTGAAAAGCACTAGAAAATGACAAAGGGTTGATTAGATCCCTTGAAAAAATGCCTCGAACAGAGAAAGCAGGAGAGGTGTGGCTAGTGGAGAAACACAGATGTGCAGAGAAGTCATGTCTTATTCCAGATGTGGAACAAGACATCTTGACAGGACGCAGCTTTCCCCTAGGGAACCCCTTGAGATCTGTGGGAGCATTGGACCTCATGATGACAATGAGAAATTAACTTTCTAAGCAGAACGAAACGTTCTCCAATAGTTCACTCCTAGAGTGAGCATTGGAACTTGAGAAAAAAGTACCTAGCCTAAGGCAAACACCTGGACACACACAAACAAAAAAAGAGAGAAAGAGAGAGGGGAAGGAAGGGAGGAAAGAAGGAAGGGGGGAGGGGGGAGAGAGGGCGAGAAGAAGGGAGGGAGAGAGAGAGAAAGAAAGAGAGAAAGAAATAAAGGAAAATAAAATAAATCGGAAGTGGCTAGCTGAGCCTGACTTACATTAAAGTGTGTCTAAGGTGAGAGCTCTAATCAACTTCAGAGTAGATTTAGGTAGACAACATCAATAACACAATTAACAAAATCTACATATTAATGCATTTAATCTCTTTTACTTAAAATAATTGAGCATCAATAAGCCACATATAAAAATAATTATAAATTAATTGTAAAATATAGTAATTACCTAAGTCATGTACTCTCACTAGAAGTTTGTGAAATAAAATAGCCAGAAAATTTTACCAACTTGAGAACTAGTTGCCACATTCATTGCTAGTGTCAGTGTAAATTAATGAGACCCTTGTTTTTGAAGATCAACCAAAAAGACACAAGATGCACAAATCAAAGACACATGCAATATTATTGCAAGCTATGTGAATACAACCTATTGAATATCATTAGGGTTTTTTAAAAAAAATTAATTTTGAAGATGTGGGGTACAATTTAGGGTTAGTTATACAAATCTTCATTATGCAGGTACACTTGTTGATGAGGTGTGCCTCCCCTCCCCTGGCAGTTTCTCGCTATGGACAATCCAGACACCCCCTCTTCCTTGGCAGTTTCCAACTACTGCCAATCCCTTTCTTATAGTTTTATGATACTCATTCAAGGTCCACTTATGAGTGAGAACATGTGGTACTCAGTTCTTTGTTTCTGTGATAGATCAGTCAGTATTATTGACTCTAAGTCTATCCAAGTTGCTGCGAAGTTCATAATTTTGTCCTTCTTTATGACTGTATAATATTCCATTGTGTATATGTACCACATTTTGTCAATCCAGTCCTTTTTCGATGGCAGTACGGATGGTTCCATGCTTTTGCTCTTGTAAACATTGCTGCAAAAAAATATGCATCTGCAGGTATCTTTTTCATAGAGTGATTTGAGTTCCTCTGGGTATATTCTCAGTAGGGAAATTGTGGGGTCATGGAAGGTCGATTTTTAGATCTTTTAGGAATTGCCAAACTGTTTCCCGCAGTGTTTGTACTAGTTTACACTCCCACCAATAATATAGAAGTGTTTCCTTTTCCCCTCATCCTCGCCAGCACCTATTGTTTTTTGAGTTATTGATGATGGTCATCCTGACTGGAGTTAGGCGGTATCTCAGTGTGGTTTTAGTTTGCATTTCTTTGATGACTAGTGAGGTTGAGCATTTTTTCATGTGTCTGTTGGCTGCACATATTTTCTTTTGAGATGTGTCTATTCTTATATTTTGTCCAATTGTTAAGGTAACAACAAACAAGTAAATATTCATATCAAGGGTGGTGTTTCTAATTAATTAAATTTCCATGCATCCTGACCAGGGAACAATATTCTCTATTTGCTGCCTCATTCCTTACTCCAAATTGTGTAGTTTTACAATCTTCCCATTCAGAGGGGCTTACAACTGTCCAGAATTTTTGGCAACTTTCTTATAGATGAGGAGTTTTCTGCAACTCATAAGTTACAAACCATTTTGTTTCTAATCATTCTAAATCTTCCTGCCAGGCTCTTGGGTCTGTGACCTCTTGGGCCTTTTTCTTGGCTAATATAAGAGGAGAAGAAATGGGGTCCTCAAGTTATCACTGAGAGATTGGAAGGAAGAAAATTGCACAGAAAATGCACAGATCAATACTTCAAAGTATAGCTCAGTCATGATACAAAATACAGAGATAATATGAGAAGGTGGTAATTGCTCATTTTATCTATCAAGGAATCACTGACTGTATCTACATGTACTATCAATGCTTATATATGTATTATCCATCCTGCCACTTTAAAGAATTACTATTAATTGGAAATTTAACAGATCCGAATATACAAACATTTCAACCTAAAAATACAGTTTTACCAGCTTCCTTCTTTTCAATGTTCCTGAAATCATTTTTAGTCTTCTTCAGTGCATTATTTTAAATCCCTTCAGTTTTTAAATTTCATGTTATTTAGGATTTTTGCTTGTAATCTCTACTTTCCTCTAAGCTCTTACAGACCACCTACTCCCTTCTTAGTTGAAAACCTTCCTTCCCACCACTTTGAGAAAATAAAGACCATCCAAGCAATACTCTCTTATTTTACCTCTACCAAATCTACAAAGGTACCTAGAGCAGTACCCATATTTTCTCATTAAAATGATAGACTTCTGCTTCTTTCCAAGGTCAATACCTCCATTAACACTCTGGATTCCAATATGTTTTCTTTGCTTAAATATTTTGCGTCTGTGGAAAATTAATTTATTCATATTCTCTCCACTTACTTATTTCTCCTCACCTTCCTCCCCCTTCACTAAATTACTATCATCAGCAAGAGAATATGATCTAGTATCATTCCTCTCAAAAACAAAGCAAAACCTTCTTAGGAAGGTTGTTGAAATAATCGCCTCCTCTGTGAGTTATCACCACTGCTTCTCTCTTACTCACTCTTCAGCTCAATTCATTCTTGCCCTCTCTCCCCCTATTCTATTGAATTCATGCCATAGTCACAAATGACCTCGATGTTATTAAAACCAAGGGATGGTTTTAGGTAAGTGCAAGATTTACTTAACCCATAAAAATATAATCAGCATGTTTGACCTTTATTCATCAATTTTTGCTTTGGTTTTACTAACATGTTCCTTGGAACTCTTACTTTATTTTTCCAACTCTTCCACCTTCTGTACTCAATCTCTATAATGTGTAGTATACCAGGACTGGGTTTAGGATTCTCCTTCTTCTTTTTATACTCTCTTTTTAGGTACTCAGACCTTCTCCCACTGTTTTAAAAGTCACTTATATAGGGTTGCATTACCTCAAGTATGACTTCTCACTAAAGCTTGCATATTCATGTTCAGGTGACCAACTGTCTCCCTGCTTCTCCTAAAAAACACCATCTTTCATGTCACCAAACAACATGGCTATTTTTCTAGTTGCTTAAGCTAAAATTGTATAAGAGAGTCTTTATTCTTTTCTTGTGTACAATTTGCATTTCTATCAGCTGTGTTTTTAAAATATCTCTTATCTATCCAATAGCCCCCAACCTCACTACCACTCCCCGCACCAAGTCACAATAATGTTGTGCGTAAACTCCTGTACGCGTAGTCTGAATGCTGATTTCTTTGCTTCAGCTCTTGCCTTTGCTCAAAGCTGCGTGCCATGCATCAGGGAAATCTTTTCAAAATGCAAATCGGAGTCTGCCACCCTCTGGCTTTAAACCTTACCACTGTACTTAGATTAAAATCTCTGTCTCTCAAGGCGTGGTTTCTGTTTGCCTCTCTGGCCTTCATCTTTCCTTTGCTTACACACTTACCTCCCTGGTTTCCTTCACTGGGGAGGTTCTAAGTTCTTTTCACCTTTAATATTTCAGCTTTTATCAATTCCTCGAATGTCTATCTCCAGGTTATTCTTGTGGCTTAGTATTCTTTACTCCTCAGATTTTAGCTAAAATGCCATGTTGTCAGAACTTATTGCTTGACAACTCTATCTAAAATAGCTTTATTTCCTCTCAGATGTTTAACTGTCTTGTGTATTTATTTATTTTCATATCTAGAATGTAAGCTCCCAGAAAGTAGGGGATTCTTTGTTTACTAGAACTCACTATATTTTAACCATATACAATTAATAAACTAGTATAGATATCTGACATTGTTCATTGAATTAATAAGTAGATTAAATGGTTTTACATGTTTTTAAAATTTCCCACCATCTATTCTTTTCTTCAGATATGTACTTTTTATTAAAAACAGTTTTTCAACTTTAACAAATGTTTTTCCAGAAGGAATTGAGATGTTATTAAGTCTTTTGAATTCTTATGCTACTGACCAAATTCATTATGCCTTCCATAAACAGATTTCTTGACATCAAGCCATCTTTCATTCTCAGTTTCCACAGTGTTTGTTCAGGTTGTGTTAATTTTTTAGTGCTTTGGTATATTAATTTGTGATATTTAAGTTTTTCATATACAGACAATGAGATTAATGACAGCCAATAATTAACAGTCCCTTGGAGTTGATTAATTTTGTTTATTTATTTATTTTTACTCACTTGGCCATTTCTTAATTTCTAGAGCAGCAGTTCTCTACTGTGTGAAATTTTGCTCCCAAGTGACATGTGACCATGTTTGAAAAAAATATATTGTTGCCATAACTACGGGAGAAGTGCTATCTAGTAGGTAGAGGCCAGAGATGATGCTAACTAAATGTCTCACAATGCACAGGACAAAAGCCCACAGTGAAGAATTAGCTAGCTCTAAATGGTACTGGAGCTATCATTGGGAGATCCAGCTCTGGGGGTCAGGGGGTCATTACATCTGCATTTTTTTTTACAAGTATCCTAATTTTGTTTTATTTTTTAAATATTATTTTTTTTTATTTTAAAGATGTGGGGTATAATTCAGGATTAGGTATACAATTGGTCATCGTACAGGTAAAGTTCGGGCCTCCCTTTGGTGCCCACTTCACCTGCTTTGAGATCAGGTACCATTATGGACGTTATGTGTCCCCCCCATCCCCTGGCAGTGTTCGACTACTTCCAATCCCTTTAGAGTATTATGATTAATGTTCAGGGTCTGCTTATGAGTGAGAACATGTGGTCCTCAGGTCTTTGTTTCTGTGATAGATCACTGCGTATTATGGACTCTAAATCCATTCAAATTGCTGCAAACGCTATAATTTTGTCCTTCATTATGACTGCGTAATACTCCATCATGTATATGGACCACATTTTTTTAATCCAGCACGGCTGGTTCCATGTTTTTGCTATTGTGAATAATGCTGAATTAAACATGCCTGTGCAGGTATCTTTTTTATAGAATGATTTTAGTTCCTCCGGATATATTCCCAGAAGAGGGATTGCTGGGTCATATGGAAGGTCGATTTTTAGATCTTTCAGGAATCGTCTCACTGTTGTCCACAGAGATTGCACTCTTCACTCTCTAGAACTGTATAGGGAATAAAAACCTCTATCCTGCCAGACACCCAGGTTCAATCCACAAAGAGCTGCTTTCAGAGTTCTTAACATAAATAGCAACTGGGATGGATAACAATAAAATAAAGTCTCCCATGCAATTTGAGACTATCTCAAATTAAAGTGACTTCCAACCTCCAGAGCTGTATTGGAGTTGACTGAATGCAGTTTGCATGTCTATATCCAGGATATGCTTTTCTTTGCAATACATGCCATACTGATTAAAATAACCTACTACTGTAAGCTGTAGCACCTGGTTCATTTCTCTTCCTTTTCCCCCAAACTTTTCTGTTTTTCTTTTTGAAAATCTTAATTTTATCTAGACGATATAGCACACAAAATCCTAACACAGTTCCAGCATATCAAATCTATCAAACTCATTTAGGTTAGATAGTCATGACTAGGGTCTGTTGTAACCTCCTTAAAAATACTGACTAATTTAGTTATAATTAATTACCTTTGAAAAGATACTACAATAATCTTTACTTTGCCTGTGAAACCTGAGAAAAGAGAGGTTAAGTGACTTGCCTAAGGTCTTATAGCTAGTAAGGCAGTGAGACTAAAGAATTTATCTTCTCATCACTCTGCTATCCTACCTTTTTTAGAAAAAAAATTAAGTCAATAGGGTGAAAACTAAAGTAATTAACATGGGTGGTTAGGGAGAGAATTGTTTGGATTATGATTGCTTTGTTCTTCTATGTATTATCATATTTAAATACTCACCTAAAGAAAAAGATACTATTTACTCAACATTTTAAAAAATAAACAAAATAATAATTGAGATAAAGAGCTTAAACATTTAGAAAATCCATCCATTAACTGAATTTTTAAATGTACAACATGAATAAATATTGAGGGTTTTCTTTTTTTTTTTTTAGTCACAAAGCAGCACAGAGCCACTATGATAAGTAATAACAGTGACAATAAGACCCTAATATTTGCCAGCTGTTATGTGGGGCATATTATATACATTCATTTAAATTGCACATTCAGTTCTAAGTGTTTGAGTGATAAGTCATTATTATGTCCATTTAGAGATAAATAATCTGAGATTGTAAGAGGTGAATTTACTTGCTCCCAAGATCTACTTGCCTAACTGGAAGAGATAGTCAAGGCAATTCTTTGTGAAGGTGTTCATAAACAGTAATTAAAGGGATTGAGTTAGGCATGAGTTTTGTTAGGGGAAGACCATATTCTGAAGGCATTGTCTCCTGGAATAGTTGCAATGTCTTTACGTATTTCATTATCTATTCCTAAGACTGAACAAAGACTGTATAAAGTCTTAGTTTTATATAATTGCAATCAGTATTTATTGCGTATGCTAGTAATTAAAAAAACAAATTTATTGTTGAGTGCCCACACGTTCGTTAAGAAAGGCAAATGGTTAGTATTTATCTCTGCAAGTCTTGTTTTGATTTCAGATGCCTGATAACTGTTAATGGTCATTGGTTTAACGCAAGGTAAGAACTCAAAGATTTGAATGCTGACCTTCTGGAGCGTTGGGACTTGCTGTAAAATTAAGTGAGATTAAAAGACAACAACAAAAAGGAGCAACCCCTTTTTATCAAAATAAAAAGGGGTTGCTCCTTTTGCTAGTTTATCTCTGGTACCCATCTGTTGAAGGGTCCAGGAGTTCTAGAGGCAATGCTGGGGTTTAAACTCATGCCCAAAGCAAGGCCTTGGGAGTTGGGGATTGTTTGGGTTAGAAGGCCAAGTCCACAGAGCAAGTTAATCTGAGACAGAGAAATGAAAGAGATGATGAGGAAGAGAGGTGGCCGGGAAATATGAGGAACCTGGATATTTGCAAGAGCAGAGGTAGAATATGCAAATACTCTTTCCTAGAAAGTTGTGAATGAGTGCAAGACTTGACTGCCCTACTATAAAGGGTCAAAACTGAGGCAGGCATTATTTCATATTTAGAGCAGCCTAGTTTGAGAACAACATTTTCACCACTCCCAATAAAGTATAACCAGCCTTAAACTCCACCCAGTCTTCCACTACCCCACTACTCTCCCAGTACACACACACACACACACACACACACACACACCACACACACACACACACACACACACACGAAAGAAAAAGAATCTCTACAGAGAAGCATTAGCAGTGAAAGGGACTTAATATTGAAAATGAAAGCAACAGAGTTGTTAAATGCAGACAGACACTAAGCTGCTCACAACAATATTTGCTCACATTGTTCACATCTAATATAAGATATTAACTTTCTCATTGTTTATTGTGTACTCTGTGCTCTTGCAAGAAGCTTAGCTTCACTTTGCCCCTCCCCCCCTTAATTTTGGTGGCTTAAATTCGAAAATTTCACTTTGCATTAAAGGAGGATTTTATTTAATTAAAGAATGTATTCTGGAGCTTGACTACAAATTGAAATCCAACATTTGCTTAACGTGGATGGGTTAATGAGTACGGGGAAACTTTTTGCATTTCATGACTTAGTGGCAGTTTAATTTTGTACTCTTAATATTGTAATTAATATATGTTGCTC
This sequence comes from Tarsius wallacei, assembly GCA_963574415.1. Classification (NCBI taxonomy): domain Eukaryota; kingdom Metazoa; phylum Chordata; class Mammalia; order Primates; family Tarsiidae; genus Tarsius; species Tarsius wallacei. The sequence continues at coordinate 3,687 of CAUYQG010038835.1, read as the reverse complement.
TATTAACTTTTCTGTTTAATTTTTTAAAGTAAGAATGTAAAGAGAATTTTGCTGCATTTAAGGAAATTTGTCTAGCATAACTCCATTACTCTGCCTGATCACCTAATGGCCACATCTGAATTCTTTAACAAACCAATGTTTATGTCTGAAATCTTACATGCTGTTTTTCTAAGCTGACTGTGTTACACCATTGGCACTGACCAGAATTATATTTATTTGATAGTCCCAAATTTATCTAATTTTTTAATGACACAGGCTATATTATATATGCATAGAAACATAATGTATTCAACTGTTGTCCTCAAGGATTTTACTGTCTAGAGGGAGAAACAGAAACATAAAGTAAATCTTCAGAAAAGCATGTACTGTGTTGCATCGTAGGCATGAGAGCAGAGAATATTTGGGTTTAGAAATTATCTGAAAAGCTGTATCATAACCAGGTTTTTTCTGTTTGCATCCTATCTGTTTGTGTGATTTTCTGGCCTATTGCTTTGTATTTATAGTGTAATTTTTATACTATTTATTATTTGGGTTTCTCTCACCAGCCAATTGTATTCTAAAAGCAAAATTGGTTAACAATTTATGTATCTATAATTTTCTCTAATAACAGAATAAAATACAAAGGCATGTGGCCCATAAAAAATCCAACATGTTCAAATTCAGCCTTTGGGTTCAGATGTTAAGTCAATGTTGGATGAAGAACAAGTAGTCATAGCAACAGATGTTCCCTAGAAAGCCTCTGTGTTGCACAACAAGTTCATAAAGTGAGGAAATCTCTGTACAGCGAAGAGCGGTTCATTATTTACAGCATAAAAATCTGGGAGTAAGAATAAGTGTCTAAAATATTTGTTGGTGGGAGGGTATACAAAATGTGTTCCTTTCTTGGCAAATTAACATACTAAAGCACATATAAAAACTATCAACTAGAATAATACCTGCTTCTACCTTGTTTCTTACCTGTTCAAATAATGCTCTCCCTAAAAGTCAGCCAGGCACATGGGAAAAGCTATCTGTCTGAATTTTAACTTTTATAGCAGGCATCCAGATCATGTAAATGGCCTTTGAATTTTTTTATTGAATTCAATATGTAATATGTTTTAATAATGCAAAAATAGTTGAACATTTTTCTCAAACCAAACAAAAAAACCAAACAAAATGCTCCTTGGGGCAAAATCTAAACTTGCAAACTTTTTCAAAAAAGAGAAGACTTTGAAAAATTTCTGCAGGTGGAGTGTGAAGATATGTATTTAAGGGTAGAAATATGCTCAAAATATTTTAATGACATTGTTTAAGATAATATTTGTAGTTATGAATAAAGATATTTTTGGCAATGCTAATTATAGTAAAAATAAGAAAAAGTATTCCTGTGAGAATACTTGTGTGCTAAATTAATCAATCATTCAGCAGAATACTATATAGCAATTTAAACGGAACTTTTAATTTTTTAACAGTAAGTGAAAAAGGATTAAAGCAATAGTCTATAAGTATTGCAACCATGTAAAAAGGAAAAAAATTAAAATTTAAAGCCAATATTATGTGGAAAATGTAGTATAAAATGAAATACACCCAAATGTTAACTTAATTATAATTCATTAATTGTTTTATTAATTTATTCACTTATTTACTTCTATGATATTTATAAAGGGTCTCCAGGCCATGGAAAATATGTAGCTATTGAGAATAAGTAAAAGAAATTAAATAAACCCTGCAATTATGAAGTACATGATTAGCTGATTCTGATTGTAGATTTTAGGTGAGATTTAATATTCTTGCCTTGAGTTTGCTATTCTTTCTGTAAAACATGCAAATTTATCATGGAAAGGATTATAATTCTATAATAGAAAATGATTATGGAAATATCAAAAAGAAAAGTATTAGCCCCGTAACATGGACCTTCCTAAACCCGGATTTGGAACATTGTTGAGTGGAACCTGTAATATATAGCTGAGTATCTTCAGCTTTGGCAGTAACAATTAATTGTGTTGGTATTTTAAATCTCAGAGAAAATGCCCTGGCAGCATCAAATAACTAACATGAAATGGATCCAAGGTGATTGTAAATCTATAGCTTAACTCATATGGAAAATATATGAGAAACTTAAAAAATCCAAAGTGGTAGTAGGTATGTAGCCACACAGACTTCACTGACGGATAGATACATATTTTGTTTCAGTGAGGACTTCCCTTCTCACAGTAGTTTGTTGTTCCTAGCCAAATAAAACATAGCAAGACAACAATAAATGTGTCTACGTTTTTTTCAGCTAAATCTTCCTGTCGCCACAGAAATGGCATTGCTTTTGTCACTCCTCAGGTGATCGTGTTGTCAGATATCCATCCTGCCTAGCTTAGGTGGAAAGAAGTATTGGACTTGCCATGTTGTACAACGTAGAGCTCATATAATAGGAAGGAATAGAATTCTATGTTGTCACTGCAGCTGTTTTAATTTTTTTTTTTTTGAGCTGGGCAGTTGGCAGTATTCTTAACACATGCAATTTAATCTATGGAAGAGTTTACCAAAATGGGAATTCCACCAGATGAGAGAACCAAGAAAAAGAGACAAGCAATGTGCAGTTAAGTTCTAGGTGAAGGTAGGAAGTAGGGCCCTGAATATTCTGATGGCCAATACTTCATGGAGGAATGGGTGTCAGGATTTGGAGCCTAAGATCATGGCCTAAGAGCTACAGTGTCTAGAGAACCAGCGTTTAAACTAAGGAAACATGGAATTAATAGAAAAGAAATGTTATTTTTCTGGGCCCAAAGGAAAGAAGATGGCTGCAAGGTTTCCAGGGAGCCTGCCGGTGATCTGCAATATTTGCCATTTTGGCCTGTGAGGTAAAGAAAGGTGATTATCAGACTCCCCTGGCGAATGAGGTAAAAGCCATTATCAAGTTCCTTATAAAGAAAAAAACATAACACAATGCACTAATGCCTTCAACGTGGTTTAGCTTTATATGCTTACCTGGTGCACTCCCATGCCCACCAGCATTGCATCATTTCGAATATTCCTGTTCCTCTTTTCTTGAGTAAAATATCTGATGCTGTGCCAGACTCCCTTAGAAGACTTTTTAGAAGAGTCACTTTAGCCATATCTTATATAGAAAGCTCAGTCTCTGTCTGTCTTTCTCTGTATCTCTATGTCCCCACAGCAAACACTTCCCCTCCCCCCACCCCAACACACACACCCATTGGATTTTTCTCTTTTTTCTTTTAGTTAGGCTTTGGTGGGAGGAGAGTGGTTGGTGTTTCCATCTGAATGCATGTTCTTTAATGTCTCCTTATTTCTTTCTAGTTCTGATTATATTTCTTGGGTTTATTTTGCTTTTCAATTTTTTCATAGCAAATAGTTATTAAAATTTATTTTGTAAGGGGCTCTATGCTAATCACTTTCATTATATTATCATACTTAAATCTTATGGACGCCGGGCTCGGTGGCTCAGCCTGTAATCCCGCGCCTTTGGGAGGCTGAGGTGAGTGGATTGCCTGAGCCCGCGGGTTCGAGACCCGCCTGAGCAGGCAAAACCTCATCTCTACAATAAGTCAAAAAAATTAGCCGGGCGTGGTAGCGCACGCCTGTAGTTCCAGCTACTCAGAAGGCTGAGGCGGAAGGATCACCGGAGCCCAGCAGGTCGAGGCTGCGGTGGCCGGGAGCGGCCACTGCACTCCAGTCTGGGCGACAGAGTGAGACTCC
>CAUYQG010038833.1:0-14650 GCA_963574415.1 Tarsius wallacei | reverse complement strand
AGTTGGAGTCTCACTCTGTCGCCCAGACTGGAGTGCAGTGGCCGCTCCCGGCCACCGCAGCCTCGACCTGCTGGGCTCCGGCAATCCTTCCGCCTCAGCCTTCCAAGTAGCTGGAACTACAGGCGTGCGCTACCACGCCCGGCTGATTTTTTGATTTATTGTAGAGATGAGGTGTCGCTTGCCCAGGCGGGTCTTGAACCCACGGGCTCAGGCAATCCACTCACCTCAGCCGCCCAAAGGCGCGGGATTACAGGCTGAGCCACCGAGCCCGGCGTGAAGGGGTCTTTCAACTCCCTCTTCGGGTTTAATCTGCTAGAGCTGCTCAAAAACTCAAGGAGACACTTTCCTTCCATTTGCCCACTTACAATAAAGTGTGTAATGAGGAATACAGAGGAACAGCCAGATGGAGAAACACAAGGCATGTGGCAAGGGGTGTGGGTCTTCCTGCCCTCCCTGGGTTCATCTACCTGGAAGCTCTCAGAAGCTCATCCTTTTAGGTTTCTGTGGAAGCTTCATTATGCAGGCACGATTGATTGTGTAACTAGCCATTGGTGATCAGTTTAACCTTCAACCCCTCTCTCCTCCCTGGAAGTCACCATCTATACTTTCTGGTGACCAAACGCTTTTTTTTTTTTTTTTGAGTTGGAGTTTCACTCTGTCGCCCAGACTGGAGTGTAGTGGCACGCTTCCAGCCATTGCAGCCTCGACCTGCTGGGCTCTGGCGATCCTTTCGCCTCAGCCTTCCAAGTAGCCGGTGCACTACCACACCTGGCTAATTTTTGATTTATTGTAGAGATGAAGTCTCCCCAAGTTGCTCGGGCGGCTCAGGCAGTCCACTTACCTCAGCCTCCCAAAACGCTGGGATTACAGGCTGAGCCACCAAGCCTGTCCCCAAACGCTTTTCTGAAGCTGTTTAGGGGCTTTCAGCCACCAGTCATGTCATTCACAAGGCATGTGGGAAGCCTACAAAAGATGCTTTTATCATTCTGGAGATTCCAAGGGTTTTAGAAGCCAGCTGCCAGGTAACTAGTCAAAGACCAGTATCACAGAAGCATAGTCATATTTTTCAACATTTTAATTTTTTTGTTCCTAGAATGTGATGTCACTTAATTGATTTTTTAAAAGTGAATGTGTGTGTGCTGGGGCTCAGAAGACGCTACCTGGACATACAGCACTTTGACGTGCTGGACTGCAGAAGCCTCCCCAAGTCTCTCTGACCTTCCCCCACTCTCCTTCAACACAGGGCAAGGCTGTTCTCTGAAGTGCCTTATCTGCCTAGAAATTGGACCCACCAAAGAGGATCACAGTTGCCTTCCATCCCTTCCTTGAAATTGTATTAACCAGGCCAGGCTCGGTGGCTCAGCCTGTAATCCCAGCACTTTGGGAGGCCGAGGCGAGTGGATTGCCTGAACCCGTGGGTTTGAGACCCACCTGGGCAACTTGGTGAGACCTCGTCTCTACAATAAATCAAAAATTAGCCGGGCATGGTAGTGTATGCCTGTAGTTTCGGCTATTGGAAGGCTGAGGCGGAAGGCTCACCGGAGCCCAGCAGGTCAAGGCTGCGGTGGCCGGGAGTGGTCCACTGCACTCCAGTCTGGGCTAGAGTGAGATTCCAACTCAAAAAAAGAAACTGTATTAACCAGAGGAGATTAAAACTCTCATTACAGAGGGGACTGAAAATCAGGCTACACAATTGAGCCCAGACAGACTTTGTCCCAAAGTTGTTTGTTCTCTGGTCCTGTTACGGTCTCTTCTCAGTCAATCAAGGGGCCGGAAACTGGTAGAAAGAGGTTTATTTCTGAATTCAACTCCAGGGTACAGAGCTGGGCTTCTGACCTTTTTGAAATGGTTCTGCTCACTCTTCAAGTTTTACAGTCCACTTTTATAAATTCAGGGTGGTTGTTACTTATACATCGACTATGTGACTGACAGAGCATTGTATAGACTTTAAGTTGCCCAGACTAGAGTATAGTGGCACACTCACAGCCACCACAAGCTCAAACTGCTGGGCTCAGGCTAATCCTTCCACCTCAGCCTTCCAAGTAGCTGGAATGCAGCCATATTTTGTTTGTAGCTTTTTTTTTTTTTTTTTGAGTTGGAGTCTCACTCTGTTGCCCAGACTAGAGTGCAGTGGCCGCTCCCGGCCACTGCAGCCTTGACCTGCTGGGCTCCTGCAATCCTTCTGCCTCAGCCTTCCTAGTACCTGGAATTACAGGCATGCGCTACCACGCCCGGCTGATTTTTTTATTTATTGTAGAAATGAGGTCTCGCCAATTTGCCCAGGCGGGTCTCGAACCCATGGGCTCAGGCAATCCGCTCACCTCAGCCTCCCAAAGCGCGGGATTACAGGCTGAGCCACTGAGCCCGGCTTCACATTTTGTTAATAATGACATTTATGGTCCACATTTCCTGGCACCCATCACCAGAGACATCTGAAGCGTTTATCAAGTTTGCCATAGAATAAAGGAAGTTAACAAGGCCTAAGACATCCTACATTACTACATGTTGCAAAAGTTATACAAATCCCAAGACTTATGATTACCTTGATACTATATTATTCAAACCTGGGACTACTAAGAAAAGGGAGTAAATGGGATCTCTGGGTTAATTGGGCACAGTCTGCAGGGAAGTTAAGGATTCTTTGACTTTATTTACTGGGAGTGTATAGGAGATAAGGGAAACATTCCTTTTGTTAGCACTCAGGAGTTAACTCTCAGGAATGTGAGTACATGCAGGAGCACTGGAACCCTTGCGTGCCTTTCTCTAGGGATTGTGGCAATGTGGACAGATAAGAGCAGGACTCCCTATCAGTCCTATTCAGTTTCTAAAGAGAATCATTCCCACAGTAGTAACTGCCTCTCAGGTCCTCCCATTCCCCTCCCAACTTGCTTACTCCTCCACCCCCAAGCTCCCCTTCCCCCGTGAACAAGGGTCCCCCAAGCTCCCCTTCCCCCACAAAGAAGGGTATAGAAGCATTTGGACCTCCCTGGGATGGTGGGTAATCATTCTCCTGCAATTCCTCCTGCTGTGCATGTTAAATGAGTATGTATGCTATGTCTGCTGGTCATCTACCTTCTGGTAGTTCACTTCAGCTGACCTCCAGAGGGTGAAGGGGAGGCTCTTCCTCCTGGCCCCTGTTGCCCAGTCCGAGTGTAGTGGCACACTCACGGCCACCACAAGCTCAAACCTCTAGGCTCAGGCTAATCCTTCCATCTCAGCCTTCCAGGTAGCTGGAACTGCAGGCATACGTCGTCATGCCCAGCTAATTTTTCTTGATTTATTGTAGAGATGAGGTCTCACCAAGTTGCCCAGGCTGGTCTCAAACCCGTGGGCTTAGGCAATCCTCTCACCTCAGCCTCCCAAAGTGCTGGGATTATAGGTGTGAGCCACTGCACCTGGCACATATGTGTATTTTTAACCACTCACGGATGAGTCTATTTTTCCCCTCATATTGACAAAAATATGCCAAATTCTGTAAAACATTTTAAGATGGTTTTATTCTTAAACCAAACATGAAGACTTCAGCCAGGTACACCCATCCTCAGGAGATCCTGAGAATGTGTTCCCACTGTGGTTGAGTAGTGGCTTGGTTATATACATTTTGGGAAGGCAGAAGTTACAAGCCACCAGAAATCAATACGTGTGAGATTTTCATTGGAGGAACATTTTCAAGTGTGGCTTGCAGGCCATAGGTGGATTCAAAGATTTCTGGACTGGTAATTTGTAGTTCCCATCTAAGGAATTTGGGAAATCTGTGGAGAAGATGCTTTGTTAAGATGGGCGGTGGCTCAAAGCTGTAATTCTAGCACTTTGAGAGGCTGAGGCTAGAAAATTGCCTGAGACCAGGGCTTCCGGATCAGCCTGGGCAACTTGGCAAGATCTTGTCTCTTCAATTAAAAAAAAAAAATTAGCTGGGCGTGGTGACGCATGCCTGTAGTTCCAGCTACTTGGAAGACTGAAGCTGAAGGATCGCCTGAGCCCAGCAGGTAAAGGCTGTGGTGACTGTGAGCATGCCACTTTAGCCTGGGAGACAGAGTGAGACTCCAACTCAAAAAAAAAAAAAAAAAGATTAGGGGGTGGAGGCAAGAGGATTGCCTCAGCTCGTGGGTTTGGGACCAGCCTGGGCAACATGGCGAGATCTCATCTCTACAATAAATTAAAAAATTAGCCAGGCATGGCGACACATGCCTATAGTTCCAGCTACTTGGAAGGCTAAGGCAAAAGGATTGCCTGAGCCCAGGAAGGTTGAGACTGCCGTGGCCAGGAGTGTGCCACTGGGCGACAGAGTGAAACTCCCAACTCAAAAAAAAAAAAAGATTAGGGGGTGAAAAACTCCAGGTTTGTTGATATATAGATGAAGCCCCATATGTGGCAGACTTCAGGAAGGATAGAGAAGTGTCTTACAAGGTAGGGAGTCTGAGAAACCATAAGAGATGGTTTTGCAGGGTTATAAGCCTTTATTTGTTATGTTATGCCAGAGTCAGGTTAGAGAGCAAACTTTAGGATCAGGATAAGATGATGATAATAAAACCCTGTCTGGTGAGTCCTTATCAGGCAGTGACTCCCCAAGCCTCTTTGTTAGAAATTTGGGTAAGAGGCCGGGCTTGGTGTCTCAGCCTGTAATCCCAGCGCTTTGGGAGGCCGAGGTGAGTGGATTGCCTGAGCCTGCGGGTTAGAGACCCGCCTGGGCAACTTGGCGAGACCTCATCTCTACAATAAATCAAAAATTAGCCGGGCGTGGTAGCGCGCGTCTATAGTTCCAGCTACTTGGAAGACTGAGGCTGAAGGATCGCCGGAGCCCAGCAGGTCGAGGCTGCAGTGGCCAGGAGTGGCCACTGCACTCCAGTTTGAGTGACAGAGTGAGACTCCAACTCAAAAAAAAGAAAAGAAATTTGGGTAAGAGAAAAGAAAAGGTCAGGTTCAGTCCTCCCTCATGAGAAAAAAATAGTGGCACACTCACAGCCACTGCAGCCTCCACCTGCGGGGCTCAGACGATCTTTCTGCCTCAGCCTTTCAAGTAGCCTTCCAGGTAGCTGGAACTTCCAAGTAGCGTGCTACCACACCTGGTTTATTTTTTGATTTATTGTGGAGACGAGGTCTCACCAAGTTGCCCAGGTTGATCTCGAACCCCTGGTCTCAGGCAGTCCTCTCGCCTCGGCCTCCCAAAGTGCTGGGATTACAGGCTTGAGCCACCCCGCCTGGCAAGATAATTTTTTAAAATATAAAAAACACACCATGTGTGCTGTATGAATTTCAGACAACACCCAGATATGAACATCTCCTTAAACCACCTCACAGATGTCTTCCCAGATATTGTTGTATTGTGAATGCTGACATACAGATAATCCTATTTTTATCAAATGGGATTTATATTATACTTTTTAGTCTACACATTTTTTTTTTTTGGGTCTCACCCTATCTCCCAGGCTGGAGTGCAGTGGAACACTTGCAGCCACCGCAGCCTTGACCTGCTGGGCTCGGGCGATTTTTCTGCCTCAGCTTTCCAAGTAGCTGGAATTACAGGTGTGTGCCACCACGCCAGGCTAATTTTTTATTTATTGTAGAGACAAGGTCTCACCATGTTGCCTAGGCTGGTTTCAAACCCCTGAGCTCAAGCAATCCTCTCACCTCCGCCTCCCAAAGTGCTGGGATTACAGGCATGAGCCACCGCACCTGGCTTGTTTTCTCTGCTTAATAATTTTTGGACATTTTCCTTATCTGTCTGTAAAGACTTAGTGTCTAAGTTCCTCATTGCTACGTAGTCTTCTATTATTAGACTATAACTGACTTAATCAGTCAGCTATTGATACTCCTGGACTCATAAGAAAGGAATTTGGACTTACTGTAGGTAGTCATATAGATGGAGTAAATTGTCACATATCACATGTGTGTTTGGCTGACTTGAAACTATTGCTTGGGAGTGGCTACCTGGCCAATGTCCACCTGTTACTTGAGTGGGTAGGAACAGGTTATGGGAAGAGGAGCACACACAGCAGTTTTTCTTTGTTGCCACACTGCTGCTTCTCTTACAAGACATAGAAGTAAGATGATTTTCTTGGAACGGATTCTCCAAATGCATGTGGCACACCTGCAAATTGTCCGCAGGCTATCTGTATCCTGTGAAGTGTGTGTCAGGAACGCTGCTTTAGACGTTTAAGGAGCTAGGCTGAATCTGCCTCTTCCTAACTTAAGCTAGAAGTTGCTTTTAAAAACAGTCTCCATATTGGTTGGTCTTGTGGCTAACCTCATTTTCATAGGAGCTAACAAAAACTAATTATAATTAACTGACTTTCTAAATTAATTTGGTTCTGGTTAATTGAAACTTCTGTTCACAGCTAGTGGAGTAAGTTGGATAAAGCTGGTAGTTACTGAAGATCTTTAACTATGTTGCAGAAACAGGAAGTTTAAAAATAGGTAACATCAAACTTTCCCTAAAGCATGAAATATTAGCCTAAAGCAGTGCTGCTGAAACCCTCATGTTCATATGAGTCACCTGGGGACTTGGTGAAGCAGGTGCTGTTACTGGAGAGTCTGAGAGGCTCTGACGTTCTGCATTTCTTTTTTTTTTTTGAGTCACCCAAGGCTGGAAGACAGTGGCATGCTCACAGCCACCACAGCCTTGACCTGCTGGGCTCAGGCGATCCTTCTGCCGCAGCCTTCCAAGTAGCTGGAATATAGGCATGTGCCACCACGCCCAGCCAATTTTTCTTGGTTTATTGTAGACTTGAGGTCTCACCAAGTTTTCCAGGCTGGTCTCGAACTGCTGGGCTCAGACAAGCCTCTTATCTTGGCCTCCCAAAGTGCTGGGATTATAGATGTGAGTCACCGCATCCAGCCAACATTCTGCATTTTTTTTTTTTTAGTTGGAATCTCACTCTGTTGCCCAGACTGGAGTGCAGTGGCATGTTTACAGCCACCGTAGCCTTGACTTGCTAGGCTCAGGTGATCCTTCCACCTCAGCCTTCCAAGTAGCTGGAAATATAGGCACATGCCACCATGCCTGGCTAATTTTTTTAATTTATTGTAGAGATGAGGTCTTGCCAAGTTGCCCAGGCTGGACTTGAAATCGTGGGCTCAGGCAATCCTCTCACCTCGGCTTTCCAAAGTGCTGGAATTATAGGCATGAGCCACTGTGCCCAGCCTAAATTCTGCAATTTAACAAGCTCCTCCTGGGTCTGCAGGTGCTCTGACTCTGCCCATCCACACGTGGACTGGCAGTAACCTAGATGTTGGGCTCATTCCAGGTTTGGTTATTCTTCCTACCTGGATGTGACATTAACCCACATTTTCCTCTTTCAGAGTTTGGATTATGACCGCTGTATCAATGACCCTTACCTGGAAGTTTTGGAGACCATGGATAATAAGGTAAGTCCTATAATTCTTGACCTCTTGGGCCTGAATAGGTCTTTTTTTTTGTTTTTTGAGTTGGAGTCTCACTCTGTCACCCAGACTGAGTGCAGTGGCACGCTCCCGGCCACCGCAGCCTCGACCTGCTGGGCTCCGGCGATCCTTCCGCCTCAGCCTCCCAAGTAGCTGGAACTACAGGCATGCACTACCACGCCCGACTAATTTTTTGATTTATTGTGGAGATGAGGTCTCGCCAAGTTGCCCAGGCGGATCTCGAACCCACAGGCTCAGGCAGTCCACTCACCTCAGCCTCCCAAAGCGCGGGATTACAGGCTGAGCCACCGAGCCCGGCTCTGAATAGGTCTTAAGACAGCTTTTTTCTCTAAGTGCTCCAGTAAATATCCTTACCCCTTGTTTTGTTTTGTTTTTAACCTTATTTATTTATTTATTTTTGAGTCAGAGTCTCACTCTGTCACCCAGACTGGAGTGCAGTGGCACGCTCCTCTGGCTACTGCAGCCTCGAAGTGCTGGGCTCAGGCAGTTCTTCCACCTCAACCTTCCAAGTAGCTGGAACCATAGGCATGTGCTACCATGCCCAGCTAATTTTTTGATTTGTTGTTGAGACAAGGTCTCGCCACGTTGCTCAGGCTGTTCTTGAACCCCTGAGCTCAGGCGATCCTCTTGCCTCTGCCTCCCAAAGTTCTAGGATTACAGGCGTGAGCCACCACACCTGGCCTTTTGTATTGCATTTTGCTTTATTGCACCTTGCAGCTACTGCAGTATTTGCAGATTAAAGGTTTGTGACAACCCTGTGTCAAGCAAGTTGCCATTATTCCAACAGCATGCACTTTGCATTTTTTTGTAATAAAGTATTTTTAATTAAGGTATGCATGTTTTTAAAGACGTAATGCTATGGCACACGTAACAGACCACAATGTAGTATAAACGTAACTTTCATATACATTGAGAGACCAAAAATATTCAAGTAGCACGCTTTATTGTGGTATTTGCTTTTTTGTGGTAGTCTGGAACCAAACCCACAGTATCTCCAAGGTACACCTATTTTGGCATTTATTCCCTAGACCTTTATCCTGCCAACCATAGTAACCACTGTCAATGCCTGGGCCCGGCTCCTTAATGTTCAGCATTCCTGTATTGTAAAGCACCTGGGATGCCAGCATTGTCTTCACTGTGCTTGCTGTCCATGTGGAATTTAGTCTAATACTGGCTGGCCCAGGTGTGTTCCTTCCCTGCTACCCAAATAGCCCCGCAAACTGAATCATTCTCCTCCTGTGTGAACAGAAAGGTCGAAGGTACGAGGCGGTGAAGTGGATGATGGTGTTCGCCATTGGAGTCTGCACTGGCCTGGTGAGCAAGCAGGACCTGGAGGGTCCCGGAGGGAGAGTGGATCTTGTGGCTGGAGGGGCTTAGAGGGGAGCCCTGGCCTGGTGAATAACTTGGGCCATTTGTCTTATGATGTTATCATACCTGGCATCATAACCAAGACTGCTGTTTCTTTTTTCTTTATTTTGAGTTGGAGTCTCACTCTGTCGCCCAGGCTGGAATGCAGTGGCAGCTCAAAGCCACCATAGCCTCTAACTGCTGGGCTTGGGCGATCCTTCTGCCTTAGCCTTCCAAGTAGCTGGAACTACAGGTGCAAGCCACCACGCCTGGCTTATTTTTTGATTTATTGTAGAGACAAGGTCTCACCATGTTGCTCAGGCTGATCTCGAACTCCTGAGTTCAGGTAATCCTTCCACCTCAGCCTTCCAAGTATCTGGAACTACAAATGTAGGCCACCACGCCCAGCTAATTTTTTTATTTATTGTAGAGAAGAGATCTCACCAAGTTGTCCAGGCTGGTCTCGAACCCTGGGCTCAGGCAATCCTCTCACCTCAGCCTCCCAAAGTGCTAGGATTATAGGCAGGAGCCACTGCACCCAGCCTTTTTTCCCTTTTTAAAAAATTAATTCTGGCACAGTTTTTCATTCTTCTCTTGCTCTTGCTTTGTGAAATGAAAGTGAGACGCCAACTATGGTGCTCTTGAAACACTCAAGAGGTTTGGTGAAGGTTATCTCATCAGGTTATCTCTTATGATATGATTATGGATCATAATCCATAATCTACATAGTAAAATGGATAACATATCTGCCTGCTGGGTAGATAACAGAGTGGATAGAATACATGGTGGATGTGGAGATCACTCTTCAGGGAAAAAGCAAAGTAATAGGTACAGAAATGTGAACACCATGTCAGCACAACTTGCCAGTAGACAGGGCAGGACCCCTGGGACATGGCAGACTCAGGCAGGGAATTTATTGTATTGTCAAGGGCTCCTCCCTGCACATTGCTGCTGTTATCTGGAAGGTGGAGCAGGCTGTGGGTGAAGGGATATACCTGAGTAAACAGAGTCCTTGGGCGCAACAAGTTCACAGGTGAGTCAGACAGGGAAGATTGGCAACGTTGCCAGAGATGATGGTAGCAAAACATCCAGAAGCAGAACTGCTGACTTAACATTGTTAAACAAAGAAAAGAAGTAGCAGGAGTCAGCAGTCAGTCCAAATGATATACGGCAAGCCAGGCATTTGTGGCTCATACCTGTAATCCCAACATTTTGGGAGGTGGAGGCAAGAGGATTGCCTGAGCCCATGGGTTCGAGACCAGCCTGGGCAACATGGTGAGACATCGTCTCTACAACAAATCAAAAAATGAGCCAGGCATGATGGCACATACCTGTAGTTCTAGCTACTTGGAGGGTTGGGTGGAAAGAACGCCTGAGCCCAGCAGGTCAAGGCGTGGTGGCTGTGAGCATACCACTGCACTTGAGCCTGGGTGACAGAGTGAGACTCTGACTCAAAAAAAAAAAAAATGGCACGTCAAATTTGGTTTCCTATCGATGGTGGGTTTTTTTGTTTTGTTTTGTTTTGAGTCAGAGTCTCACTCTATCACCCAGGCTAGATTGCAGTGGCATGATCACAGCTCATCACAGCCTCAGCCTCCTGGCTCAGGCAGTCCTCCCAATTCAGCCTCCCCAGTAACTGGGACTACAGGCATGAACTACCATGCCCAGCTAATTTTTTAGTTTTTTTTATAGAGACGAGGTCTCACTCTGTTGCCTATGTGGTCTCAAACTCCTAGGTTCAAGCAATCCTCCTGCCTCAGCCTCCCAAAGTGCCTGGATTATGCACCACCACTCCAACCAATCAATAGTGTCGGGATGGGGTACATTCCTCAGCTGCAGCCTGTTTATCACCTTTCTCTAGAACTGGCCACTAGCTTGTGCTAATCTCTACACAATACATCTGTAAAATGTACACATGTATGTAGTGTAATATAGTCGGAAGGGCCAGCCACAGTGTTTTTTTTTTGTTAGTTTGTTTTGAAGTAGGGTCTCACTCTGTCACATAGGCTGAAGTACAGGGGCACAATCACAGCTCATGGCAGCCTCGACTTCCTGGGCTCAGGTGATCCTTCCATCTCAGCCTCCCAAATAGCCAGGACTACAGGTGCATGCCACCATGCCTGGCTAATTACAGTTTTTATTTTCATGACATGCATTATGTTTTTACTGTAGTAAATGCATAAGTGCAGGAACATAAGTAAAGGTAAGACTAATGGCACTCAGAGCCTCTTTGGCAACATTCTGATGCATATCATTGTGGGGAGAAATTGGGTTGATGTAATTGTTTTATTAAAATCTCAGAGTGTCTATTTTGCTATTCTGGTTGCATATTTCCCTAACATAAGCATAGTCATTAGCCATCTAGTTGCTAGTCTTTCTGTTACTTTTATATCAAACTCCTTTGAACTGCTACATATCCATAGTATAGATTGAGTATCCCTTATCAGAAAATCTGAAATGCTTCAAGGTCTGACACTTTTGAGTGCTACATGATGCTCAAATGAAATGCTGCTTGGAGCATTCGGATTTGGGATTTTCAGATTAGGGATGTTCAATCAGTATAATGCACATATTCCAAAATCTGAAAAAACCCTGAAATCCTAAACACTGCCAGCCCAAAGCATTTCTGTTAGGGGAGGTTCGACCTGAAGCAACTTTACCTTCCTGCCTGTGTTCTAGGAAGGCAGGCCTGCCTTTGTGACCCAAGGCTCCAGACTCCCCTATCCTTTGATCTGTTCAGTTTACAGCTTCAGTATTAAGAAGCCTCCAGGTACTGGCTTGAGGGAGGCCGGAGTTCAAGACTTGAACCCTTTGATCCTGAATCCACAAATTCAAGTCTGTCTAGTCCTTTAATATCTGAACAACTATGGGAGTGGAATAGTGGAAAGGGGTTGCTTTCTCTACCCAGGGTAACCATTGACTACAAGATGGTTATAGGTCAAAATACTGACTTATAAAATATAAAGTGCTAATAAGGAACATGGAAAAACCACATACATGTTGTCTTTTAAAGTGGTGTTCTTGGGCTGGGCGTGGTGGCTCACACCTGTAATCCCAGCACTTTGGGAGGCTGAGGCTGCAGCAGGGAGGATCACTTGAAGCCAGGAGTTGGAGACCAACCTGGGCAACAAAGCGAGACCCATCCCCTCCCATCTCTGTTTTTACAAAACTTTTTTTTTTTTGCAGTGATAGAAAGAACGGCTCTTTATTGTAGTGCACCAAGCAAGGAAGATCAAGCTGCTTAAGTGCCCAATTCTAACCTCCCTGATAGCTTGCAGGCACAGATTTTTAAAGGCAAGGATAAATTTCAGGAAAGCAGGAACTCCAGGCAAAACCAGAAATCAGTACGTGGAGGTTGCACATTGGTTTGTGCTTAAAGTGGCAAGATATCTTGAAGGTTGTAAGTCGATTCAGGTTGTAAGTCGATTCAGAGATTTTTCTGATTTGCATTTGGTTAAGAAGAAAAGTTTTGTTTAAAGCTTTGGGGTCGCCAGGCGCAGTGGCTCACACCTATAATCCCAGCACGTTGGGAGGCTGAGGTGAGAGGACTGCCTGAGCCCGCAGGTTCGAGATCGGTCTGGGCAACTTGGCGAGGCCTCATCTCTACAATAAATAAAAAAAATTAGCTGGACATGGTGGCGTGTGCCTGTAGTTCCAGCTACTTGGAAAGCTGAGGCGGAAGGATCGCCTGAGCCTAGCAGGTCGAGGCTGCGGTGGCCGGGAGAGTGCCACTGCCCTCCAGCCTGGGTGAAGGAGTGAGACTCCAATTCAAAAAAAAACCCAAAAACCAAAAAATCTTTGGGGTCAGTGGAAAATGTTAACTGGCTGGGAAGGAGTGACTTTCTCCAAGTCCCTCAGGAAGAAACGTAGATCAAAGATCAGTAGTTCAAGTTCAGTCTTCATTTCCCCCTCATCTGAGGTCTGTGTACCAGCTGATCCATTCAGTGAGGGGTGCTCAGTGGGGGTCTGAGCCTAGTTCTGGAGACTGGGAAGTCCAAGATCAAGGCAGCAGCAGATTCAGTGTCTAGTGAGGGCTGTTCTCCAAAGATGCTTTGCTGTGTCCTCACATGTCAGGAGGGGTACTACAAAACTACAAAACATTTTTAAAAGACAGTTTTTAAAAAGTGATGTCCTGAGGTATGTGTTTGTCCAGCTAAGTATCACAAAGACATTTTTGGAATTCTTTTGAAACTGCCTTTGGATAGAGCTGAGTGCTTCTTTGTGAATCTCAGTATTGTTACTCTATCCACGAGATGGCCTTTCTTGGTCTCATATCTTTTTCTGCAACCTTCTCCCTCTTCGTTTTACTTTGCTTCACTCACCTTAGCTGTATCCTGTGCTTTTGCTCTTGGGAATGGGGGAGCCTGTGGGGCCAGGCCAGAGTGGGGATCTCCTCCATAGTCAGTGACTAACAGAAAGTGAATTCATGTGCTGCTCGTTGGTGACTTGATCAGCCACCCGAAGTTCAGGGGGAGGGGTGCTCTCAGGAGAAACCCGAGGTGTACCTGGGAGTGAGGTTGTGTGATGGATCTTGCTCTTTGCAGGTCGGGCTCTTTGTGGACTTTTTTGTGCGACTCTTCACCCAGCTCAAGTTTGGAGTGGTGCAGACATGTATCCTTTCCACGGTTCTTGGTATTCCTGGACATCAGTGGTCACCGTGATTCTTTCTTGTGTAGAAATGGGTTTAACAGTAATCATGACCCGAGGGGGACTACTTACTAGCTCTTCAGCTTTAGAGTTTTAAATTGTCATTGAAGGACACAAAAGGAAGACGTTAGTGAACAAAGAGATATACTCCTGCTCAAGGTTGGTAAGACACAAATACACAGAGATACGTGTTCTCTTCAGCCAGGCTATAAATTCAAAGTAGTCTCAATCAAAATCCCTATAGAACTTATTGTGGAACTTGAAAATTCTTTCTAAATTTGTATAGAAGAGTAAAGGGCCGAGAGTAGCCAAGACAGTCTTGAATAACAAGCAAGTAGATTTGACCTACTAGATGTTAAGACTTTTTTTTTGAGTAGGAGTCTCACTGTGTCACC
Source organism: Tarsius wallacei (assembly GCA_963574415.1). NCBI lineage: Eukaryota > Metazoa > Chordata > Mammalia > Primates > Tarsiidae > Tarsius > Tarsius wallacei. The sequence goes on along the minus strand of CAUYQG010038833.1, from coordinate 860 downwards.
CGGGCTAGAGTGTAGTGGCACACTCAAGGCCACCACAGCCTTGACCTGCTGGGCTCAGGTGATCCTTCCACCTCAGCTTTCCAAGTAGTTGGAACTACAGACTACAGGTGCCCACCACCACACCCAACTAATTTTTTGATTTACTGTAGAGATGAGGTCTCACCATGTTGCCCAGGCTGGTCTCAGGCAATGCACTCACCTCAGCCTCCCAAAGTGGTGGGATTATAGGTGTCAGCCACCATGACTGGCAAGACTTTTTAACATAATTAAATATACAGTAATTGAAACAGTATCATATTGGTACAGAAATACCCAGTGAAACCAGTGGAAAATAATAGAGGAGGAGAAACTGGTCTGTATATATAGAAACTGGTAAATGACAAAGTTAATATGAATCAGTGGGGAAGGGATGTACTTAATAAAAGATAACTGGAGCCAGGTGCAGTGGGGCATACCTGTTGTCCCAGCTACTCGGGAGCCTGAGGCAGGAGGATCACCTGAGCCCAGAAGGTCAAGGCTGCAGTGAGCTATGATCACACAACTGTACTCCAGCCTGGGTGACGAAGCAAGATTCTGTCTCTTTTTTTTTTTTTGAGTTGGCGTCTCACTCCGTCGCCCAGACTGGAGTGCAGTGGCCGCTTCTGGCCACCGCAGCCTCGACCTGCTGAGCTCCAGCGATCCTTCTACCTCAGCTTTCTGAGTAGCCGGAACTACAGGCGTGCACTACCACGCCCCGCCAATTTTTTTGATTTATTGTAGAGATGAGGTTTCGCCTGCCCAGGTGGGTCTCGAACCCACGGGCTCAGGCAATCCACTCACCTCAGCCTCCCAAGGCATGGGATTACAGGCTGAGCCACCAA
>CAUYQG010038830.1:0-31235 GCA_963574415.1 Tarsius wallacei | reverse complement strand
ATGCCCGGCTGATTTTTTGATTTATTGTAGAGATGAGGTCTCGCTTGCCCAGGCGGGTCTCAAACCCGCGGGCTCAGACAATCCACTCACCTCAGCCTCCCAAAGGCGCGGGATTACAGGCTGAGCCACCGAGCCCGGCTTCTTGTGCTCTTATACTCCAGGTCACTATCCACCTGCTCTCATCACCCCAGGGCCAAGAACCAAAAAACTAAAGACAGCCCCTATGTCCCAAAGCAGGCTGAAACTATTCAAACTAGTCAATACTGTCAAATTACCCTGCCTTATCTGTTCTTTCTTATGAAAACCACATATTCTTGTTTACAGTGCTATCCCCTCCTTCTGCCTCCTGACCCATCCTGGTGCTTCCTTGTGTGCCCCCATGACATGGTGTGCCCCCTTCTCTTGAGAACTGTGAGTAATAAACTATCTCTTCAATGGCAATCATATTCTAATCTATTGGCCATACTATACCTCAAATTTTCTATTACTATATTTTAGACGTGTTGGGGGGGCAGTGAGGAGGGACAGAAGTGGAGGATCTGATTCTTCAATTATCTTTAGAAAAAAATGGAGGATTTGTTTTTTCCTTGATACAGAAACATACAAGTTTCCAATACCGAATGGATTTTAAACATAATTAAATGAAGTTTCTTCTGGGATATAACAAACTTGCAATATAGATATTGTTTGAATGGGACTTAGAAGAGAGCTGACCTCATTCCAAAATGCTCTCTATCACCTGATGTGCTCTCCTGTTTATAACTACATGATGCTGATGCCACGGGCATCACTTGCTTCTCTATTTGCAGGATGCCACTTTCTGGGTTGTCATGCTGGCAACTTGTCACTGCACTCCCTAAAGAGACTGTCAAATTCTTTACAACACACGCACACCCCCCCCCCCAACAACAATGGGATAAACAGTGACTCAAACATAGGGTGTCTGAATTGTTTCATGTGGCAAATACCAGCAGTGACAGATACCCACTAGTGCATTTGGTTTACATTCTGACTTGTGGAATACTAAGTACTCCATTAAAGCTCTAGCAGCATGGATCATAGGAATAATGGCTGGCTGGCCCAGTCTCCAGTGGTGGCTTAGGGGGACTTCATTCAATTTTCATCTTGGTCACATTTCCTTCGCTGCAGCTGAGGAACACTAAAGAATTTTCTGGTATCCCCCTTATCCTCATGTCAGTTAATAGCTGAGCTATAGGAACCTATACAGTTTGAGTTGTGGCCACTGCTGATTTATATGCCCTCAGAGCACTGCCTGTCCCAGGAGTCAAAGAGAAATGCAAATATTTAGCTAATACTTGACATATTGTCCTTGGAACTGCATTGTCAATAAGGCAAGTATTTTGAAAGAATAAAATACGCTGCTAGCAGGAATGTAATTGAGAATTGTGAGTTGTTATTGGGTAGGATAAAATAAGTTTCTAGATGTCCCTTCTTAATATTTTCAGAGACCCAGAGAAGATTAAAATTGCCCACATGAGCCGGAAGAAAAGAAATTGATACATTTCTACTAACTACCGCTTTAATTGAGTTTTCTTTACTGTCTATAATGGGTGGAAACTTCGATTATCTGGCTGGGCCCTAAATCCAATGACAAAAAGAGGAGAAGATATAAACAGAAAACACACACACACACACACACACACACACACACACACACACGAAAACACACACACATGAAAACACACACACACACAAGAAGACGAGAAGGCCATATGAAGATAGAGGCAGAGATTAGAATTTTGCTGCCATGAGCAAAGAAATGCCTGGAGTCACAGAAAACTGACCGAGGCAAGGAAAGGAAATCTCTCTTAGAGCCTTCAGGGGGAGTATAATCCTGCTAACACCTTGATTTCAGACTTCTGACCTCCAGAGCTGTAAGAGAATACCTTTCGGTTGTTATAAACCACCCAGTTTGTTACAGCAGCCCTAGGATACTAACATACTGTCAAATGTATTTATAGTCCAAAAGGCACAAATAATAATGCAAAAATGTGCTTTTGTCTCAAAACCTTTCAAAAGAAAGCAGTGTTCAACTTGCATCTAGCAAGTCGCATCTAGTTTTAGTTTTTTCCCCTGCCAGTAGAAAAAGCTAACCAATCAAATCTTAGGGGACATCAAATGGAAAAACAGGATTGGCGTTTCCAGCAAAGCCCTGTGGTTCATCCACCTGCTCTTCTGCATTAAGGCAAGTCTGCTCTTGTGATATCCAAATTATCACAGAGAGGCGATGTCAAGTTCAGCCTGGAACCCTTCCAGAGTTGGCAAACCCATTATTCCCCTTGACAATTTTATTACTATGCGTTCTTACAGAGAAGGTTTCCTTAATATTCCAACTGAAATTTCATTGCTCTGGCTATTTGTAAATGCTGCTTCTTAACCAACACGTAAGTACTCTTCAAAATGTACCTTATGTGTTAGAATCAGAGAACTGCAACGTCAGGATTACATAGTCTGACACAGTTCGAAAAAGAGCCAGTTTGCATTATTTTGTAAGACAAGGCCATTAAACCCAACTATTAAGTGCATTGACTCATTTTTTTTTAGAGAAATTTAATCTTCTTTTAAAGATTCTGAGCTGACAAAACAAGAGCAATATTGAGTGACTTTTATGATCATTCTCTAAAGCCTCAGAGCTTCATTTAGGTCTGCAGGGCTCAAAATACTTCCTGGTTTCTTCTTTTCATTACTCGAGATTTTAGCAAAAGAGCCACAAAATACACAGAGTCACAAATGTCTCTGAGTTTCTCCCAAATAATTAGAAATTTAATGAAAATAGAAAGCAGAAGTGTAATTGTCAGAAAACTATAATGTTTGAAACAATTCTTAAATCTACTCATTTCTTGAAATAATTTTTCAAGGATGTGGTCACCCTCTCTATGGAAGAACATGTAGCATGGACTGAGAGGATATGGCAACCAACTAGTTTTTAACTAATAAAGAAATGTCGGTAATTAACCAGAACATGATGAGATTTGAGTGCCTGTTTAGTTTGTAAAAAGGATGTAAACAGGATGAAAGGAATTTGTATCAATTGGTCTGCATGACTACTCAGAATACTGGTGACCAATCGTGACTCAGACTTGTTCGTAACTGAAATTTGAATAAACGAGAGATTACTCAGCAATTGTTTTTTTCTTCTTTTGTCTACATGTTTAGTTTTCATATTAAAAAAATGAAGCTGAAAGCATCAGGCTTGCCAGTGTACACACATGGACAGTTGCCCTCCACTAAACCAACCTCATATATTCTCAGTGAACTATGTATATTTTTAGCTCAACTCATTGAGTGGGCTAGTCTTTTGGAAAACTTTGCAGTTACTGGAATTTGGTCTCAGTGCTCCCCCAACTCCAACTACATTCAGAAAAGAATCACATAAACTAATTCACACTGAGGCATGGCTGATATTATTTAATTGGCTCCATATCTAAAATATCTAATCCCTTTAAAGATTAAGAGATAGTGGTACAATATATACTTTGACCACTATGCTTGCAACATTCAACTGTTTGTAACATTCATCCTGATAAGTCTGCTAGGAAATAATAATAAAAGAGAAAGCAAACCTTGAACAATCAAAGTACACTATTAAAATATAAAGCAGCATTAAGTCTAAACTTAAATCTCCGAAGAAGCAGGTCAATCACATATGATTGACAGGCTTGATCAAGACCCTGGGCTGGCCCTAACTGTCTACTGTGGTTATCACCAGGTGAAACAGAGACTTCAATGTCACATATGAGATACTGAGAATCCCCAACCTTGCCCCACAACAGATTAACTATAACTGACTGCATAAGTATGAGAAGGGAAAGAGGAGACTTCCCCCTTCCCCAACTCTCTGCCTTCCAACAGACTGATGACACTTTGTTAAGAACACAGAAATGGTGCTTTGAAAACAAACAATATGGCAGAAAGATAACAGTAGGTGAGCTCTACAAGATTTCTTATTTTCAATCATATTGACTTAAGAGTAATATTTACAGTCTAAAAGAATTTACACAGAAAACGCTAATTACACACACACACACACACACACACACACACACATATATATATATATATATTTTCTGTATCCCTACCCACACACAATATGCTAAATATTTATAAAGAAACATAGTTAAGTGGGAAATACGTCCTGGGTTTCCATCAGCTCATTTTATTCATCTCAGTTTTCATAGCTTCTTTAATTTAATAAATCCAAGGTCAAAAATCAACTCTGGGCTATTAATAGATCTACCAGCAATGACATTTGCAGCATCATGGAAACAGATATCGCATTCTCTCCATCTAGCATTGATGATAGCTTCCAGCACTCTGTACCCTTGTTTAAATATCTTTTTTTAAAAAAAGACTATGGTTCCCTTCAGGGCAGACTTTGCAGTATATTTTATACTGTTGTTGCAGTTATAGAACTAATGTCTATTTGGAAAGTCAGTTAAAAATCATTAGGAATGACACATTGGATGAGGTAAAAATCAAATTATAAGAAACCGAGCAAAGGATAGCTCCATTCTGAACACTCACAGTTGAGGTTTCCTTCACTTGTTCCTACAGACATTCAGCACTGAATTGTTGAAGCCATCTTTTTTCGGCTTTGAGAACTATAATTGAATTCTCTTTCTCTGTATTTAGTAACTTTTTCTCCTTAAATTTAAATCATGTTAAGTAAAGACTTTTCTCAGAGGCTCCCAGGGACCAAATTGTAAAACTACTTATCAAAGGAAGGGATTCTAAAAGGATGGGTAAAAAACACCTTAAGAACTAAGATTTTGGGGGTCTTTATGCAGAATTATGAAGTCCAAGTAAATGGCAAGTCACAAAGCTGGCAAAATAAGAGGTTTACTGTGCAATCCCATAGTCTGGAGACATGAAACCACCAAGATGGGAACCACCATATTTCCTCTATCACCAAATAGCACAGAACAATAGGCAATACAAGATAGTCACTACTCCAAATAAATAAACATTTTGACTTAAGAGCCCTGGACTAGAGCTCACAAGTCATTTTCCCTGGACAAGAGATATAATCTGCTGGCCTTGGGGTCCCAACTTACTCCTTGTCTACACATAGCAGATGTGGGAACAGGAAAAGAAATGAGAAGTTATGTATAGACTGCATAATCTGGGAAAGCAGTAGAAGGTGTTTTAAAAAATCACCATAGCAGCATTATTCCTAGTCGCCAAAAAGTGGAAACAATCCACATGCCCATAAACTGGAGAATGGATTAACAAACTGTAGGATATGCATTCCATGGAATACAATTCAGCAGTGAAAAAGAATGAAGTGGGATACATGCCACTTAGCATGGATGAACCTCGAAAACACTATGTTAAATGAAAGAAGGTAGTCACATAAAAGCACGTCTAGTATGACATCATTTAGATGAGATGTGCCAGGAAAGGCACATCCATAGAAACAGAAACCAGAGTAGTGGTTGCCAGGGGCTAGAGATGGGAACAGGAATTAACTGTCAGTGAGCACCAAGGAGCTTAATCTGGATTCTGGCTATACTTGGATAACTCAGTAAACTTACTAAAAATCATTGACATACATATTTAAAATGGGTGTACGGTATGCAAATTATACCTCAATAAAGTTGTTTCTAAAAACCAAGGAGCAAAGCCTGAAAGGCCCTAATGGCATAACACGGGCAAATGTGCCCCTGGAAGGTCTTCCTTCACATGTGGCCTGTGGGGTTCAGGTTTCTCACATCTGGTGTTTTCATTCTATGCTCCCAATTCAGAGAGACAGTTTAAAGACCCCAGTAAATTGCTTGTACGTGCCACCCAGGAAGCTGCATAATCTGTAATTTCAGTAGGTTTGGTGTGGCCAATCATGGGTCTCATTCAATGCCAGGTCCTGCTGTCCTGAATGAAGGTAAACTGGCCCCCCAACTGATGTGAAACAGTTGAGGTTTAGATTACAGAGGCTAAAGATAAAGATCCGGTTATGCATTTATCTATAAAATGAGGATAATAGTGTCTGCCTTATAGAGCTCTGAAGATTAAATGAGATACTAATATTGAGTTCTTAGCAAGGTCTGACACACAGACCATATTCAATACTCATATGTGTTAATGGTTCCTTTTTATGGCCTTGAGTATAGTCAAGGAATTTGACATATTTAAGAACGAATTCTCCCAATGAAAACATCAATAATTTGTGCTGACATAGCGTTCTGTTTAGTACTAGAAAAGGTATCTACTGATTTCCTTGATGATACTTTAATTCCTTACTATTATTCAAATGCTTTTTAAAAATTAGAGCAAATTAGAGAAAAAATAAAATTCAAATGCTTTGTACACGGTATGCTATTAAATTGAATAGAAATGAATAACTGCATGTTAATTCAGTTCTAATGCATTAGAACGTTTTAGTTAAATGTGTGAGATTTTTAAAATTAATCGATTATTTTAAGAGCAGTTTTAGGCTCACAGCAAGTTTGACCGAAAAGTACTGAGTTCCCACCCTCCACCTCCCCCCGCCACACCCCTTACCCCCGCCCACATGCACATGTATACACACCAGCATGATACATTTGTTACAATTGATGAACTAACATTGATACATTATCACCCAACATTCAAGGTTTACATTAGGGGTCATTCTTTGTGTTGCACATTTTATGGATTTTGATAAATGTATAATGACATGTATCCACCTTTACAGTATTGTACAGAATTGCTTCACTGACCTAAAATTTTTTGTGCTCCTTCCCTTTATCCATCCCTCTCCGCAAACCACTGGTAACCACTGATTTTATTTTGTTCCTTTTATAGTTTTGCCTTTCGAGAATTTCATATAGTTGGAATCACATAATATGTAGCTTTTTCAGAGTGGCTTCTTTCGCTGAACAATATATGTTTCTCCATGTCTTTTCATGACTAAGAGTGAGGGTTTTAAAAATTTTATTTCAATATAGCTTTAGGGGATACAAATGGTTTCTGGTCACATGGATTCACTGTATAGTGGTGAAGAAACCTAGGCTTTAAGTGGACCCGCCACCCCCTTGTGTGCACATTGTACCCGATAGGTGATTTTTCATCCTTCCCTGCTATGAGTGAGTTTTAAAATGTATTTTGACAATTTGTTGATAATAGGGTTATTTATCAAACTAATCTTTAAAGATATTAAAATGTCATGCATTTTCAAAACTGAATAAATCACAATGAAGTCAACATTAACTTGCCACATATGTTTAATTCTGAGATCTAAAAGGACATTGAACTCAGCATTATCTTTATCTCACCAGAGCTGGCTACAGAGACCATCACAACTTTATTATGACATAAGTGACTGCCTGGCCATCTTATGAAATAACCAGAATATGACTAGAGCCTCAGAAGCAGTCACATAATCCTAACTTTGAACCAAAGGTGGCAGACACTTAAATCATTAGAATGCCCATTTGTCATATTTAAAAACAACACATGTGTCATTTACTGGAATGAGGTTAGTTGCCTCCAACATCAATGCCTCAAGTATAAAATATCCGATGCTTCCAAGAAAAATTTAAAAAATAAGAATAGCCATAACTGGAGAAATGGATGATGGGTAAAAGACATATTTTTCCCCTAGAGCTTTCTGAAAGGATTTTATTAGAGCTGAAATGAGCCTTATAAATGATTTCAAAACAAACATTTCAACAAATGTATATGCTTGGAAGTGAGGTCAAAAGGGAACTGTGGCGAGAAGAGGGGAAGAATAGTCTGAGAATATTATTCTAGAGTGTTTCCTCTCTTGAGCAGTGTTGTCTGACAGAACCTACCAGGGTGCTGGAAATGTCCCGTATCAGTGCTGTCCAATGCAGCCACATGTGGCTCTGTTTTTGTTTTATAGCACAATGGCATTTGTGTAATTAAAACTACATCTGCACAGAAAAGTACCGCATATATTTTACAAGGCTACATGTATTTCTTTTTAAAAACAGCTTTATTGGTATTTAATTCAAAAAGCATAAAGTCCACCTTTTTAAAGTGTATAATTCAGTGTTTACTGTTATATTCATGTGTCCTCACATGGCAAAAAAAAAGAGCGAGAAAGCTCTTGGGGTCCTTAGGATTCAATTCAACATATGAATTTAGAGGGAAACAAACATTCAGTCCATTGCATAAATGTAGCTCATACCCAAATGTAAATGACTGTCATGCCAAGAAGTTTCCCCCCATGCCACTTTTTAAAATGGTGGCTCTGATTTTGCTATTGAAGAAAATCAAAATATTCCACTCCAAAATATATTTTGTGACATATTTTGAGATGGCTGTTCAGAGGGTCTGCAAACAGAAACAGCCCTGAAAAGCTATCTTTTGTGGGGAGATTTGCATCAGTAGAGAAAATCTGCATTGATGCAGCCAGGCTTTCTTGGAGGCCTCTCTTGTACAGATCCAGAAAAGATTATAACTGAGAGTCTGGTACTTTCAAAAGTCTGAGCAAAATATTTATTATCTATTCTGTCCGAGGATGGCTACCTGTGAGTTTTCATCTACAGAACAAGATCACCTTTGCCATCTAGGCCTCCTTTTCTCTCTCTCCTATAACCTGTTTTGCCCTAATCTAAGCCTACATTCTTTCTATAACCTCAAGATGGCATATAAGCTCCTGTACCTCATTGGGGGCTTGGGGTAATTGCTCTGTCGTTCTCCCCTGTGTGCACATTAATGAATTTGTGTGCCTTTTCTCCTGCTGATCTCCTTTTGTGAGTTGAATTTTCAGGTCCCTATGCTACCTAATCATTGGAAGCACAGAATTAACATGAACACTGCAAATTCTTCCCTAAAATTGCAAATTTCCCCTAATAGAAAATTGCAAATTCCTCCCTAACATTTTATTCCAAAAGAAAACTGGAGAGGAAGAGCCAAATAGTTCACCTACCCATCCTCATCTTGAAAATCTCTCTCATATTCTGGAGGAAGATAATTCACTCATTAATCCACTTTTTCCATGCATCTAATATAATATAACTTGTCATTTACTACCCTTTTATGAAAACTTTGTAGCCACCCTGAGGGCTATAGAACACACTTTAAACATAATGAAAATGCTTGTATGTTGTGTTTAAAGTAGCATCTCACTAGTATTAGAACATTGCAAATAAAAATCTCAATGCAGAAACATGTACCTGTAATGTGCTAAGTCGATGCTGAAATATCAGGAAGAAAAAACCACTCCACTGCCTCTCCCTTAAAGGAAAATGCCATCCTATTTATACTATAGGTTTTCCAAATAGTTTTTTTATTTATGTACATTAAATTAGAAAACAAAACTTAGAAGCCCATTATATGTAGAAATTTCACACACTAAAGAGAGACTTGGTAATATTCTCCCCAATTGTCTTTCATTATATTTTAGTCCCTGTTCCTTCAGTGGGGGAAAAAAGGCAATGACATCTTATTCTGTCACTTGACATTAGTAGATAGATTTTACAGTTCTGGACAGAATTCTTTTGCCTCCCTTAATGTGCTCTTCAGCAGAATGATTTATATTAGCGATTATACAGCTACTTGGAAAATAGAAATAATCACAGTGCACTAAATTTTCAAAAGACCTAAACTGTCAGGAGCAGTGTCTTATTTGGGTCTAAAAAGCTAGGAAAGTTTTTCATTAAGTAGCAAAGGAATGACACCCTGGCCAGAATTCAAAGCTCAAGATTAACTCTGTAGTGTCCAAAGCTATGAAGTCTTTCTGCAGAACTGAATCAAGCAAGGAAGACAATTGAAACCATGGAAATGACCCCAGCTTGGTTCAGGTGTTTGTATGGCCAGTTCTTTCATACTTGTCAAGATTTGCTGGTTGCCCCTGAGGTCTGCTAAATTGGAGGCAGAGTATGACATTGACACTGCATCAAGCTGAAAGCCAATCTCCCACTCCTGTGGGTGGGTAGCCATTCCCAACCTCTCTGAAACCATGGCAGGCAAGTGTTTCAGCTCAGCTGTACTTAATTTTTGTCCTTTACTGAAAACGGCTGATATTCACATGGGAACATACTGGGTGTTAGGCAGCATGGCATGGATGAGATGAACTTTGGTACACAATTCTTTCCCAACAGAGAACACACCTGTTAGGCAATTGAGAAGTTAATATTGAAGAAACTTGTGAATCTGTACTAAGTTCATTTAAACATTTTAGTAGCTCATTATTAGCAAAAGCAAAGTATTCTGGCTCTACCACTTTCTAGAAATATGCCCTTGGCAAGTTTATTTAACCCTCTGAGGCTCCCTTCCCTCCTGTAAAAAGCAAGGATAATACAGTAATAGTGTTTTGCTCCTAGGAGTATCATAAATGTTAAAGGAAATTCTGTTGAGACTCATAGCTAGGGCAAAATGGGAACTCAGTCAATAGTGGCCACTATTCTCACTAACCAAAATGCACTGTACAGCTAATTGTAGCTTTCTGTTGCAAGAAACTGTCAATACATAAAGAAATGAATAAAATCAGTCAAATAAGATGATAAACATCAGAAGCCACGTGCTTGCCCAAGTTTTCTGGGACCTGAAGTTTGTATATTTTGAGTGAGACCGCTTTAGAGCATGAACACAAAATTATGAATGCGATTAGACACAGGGTCTTATAAGAGGCCTGTGCAAGTGAAAAGCTCTGAAACTTAAGGGTCAATAACATCACAGTAACTGCATCCCTGCATAAATTTCTGATAGGCAACCTCAAAATTTTGAGTTTCAGCTAGTGAGGCAAGTGTGATTCGTTTCTAGCCTTTTACAAAACAGAAGTTGCTCTTCTGGGAAGAATGTTTAGTGGGTGGATAATAATGGAATGCCAAAGGGGTTGCTCAATGATGAGCTAACACAGGCCAACCCATGCAGAGAGTGAGAGTGTTTGAGTGATGGAGCACAGCCTCTAGAATCAGCTCAAGCTGTTGTTTCTCCAAGCTGCTCATAAACTTGTGCTGATCAATGGTAGACACTTTTGTCTGCTCTGGTGAGTCCAGGTAGGCCCAGAATCTTCTCTGTGAGCTCATACAGAGAGGAACATGCCCAGGGAAGGTCCCTTTTTCTGGTCCTGACTAGTCAGCCAACCTACACTTTCTTCCTGGCCCTGAAGGGAGCCTCGGGCAAAGGAGCTGTCATTCTCTGGCTTTTCTCAGTCTGGCCAGAATATTGTCTACTCTAGATTTAGAGAGTCAGTATATAGCTTTTCATTCCAATTTCAATTGTAAATGTACGAACAATGGAAAAATGAGAACAAAATGAATACCCAGGCTCTACTTGCCTGGTTTATGTTGAACTAGATACAAATAGCAACAAAGACACAAAATAACATAGGTATGTCAAGAAAACAACTAAGATCCATGTCATATAGTAAAAGGAAAATTTTATGTTGTCATTTTCCAGCATTCGTATTTTTGATGTCTTTGCACTAAAGTTTGCAGGTCAACAAAAGTTGCAGATTGTTCTTTTTGGATTATATATTTTTCTACATTTGTACGCTCTAATTTTGCTGCTAAAATGTCTTATCTTTGGAAATTCAAGTAAAACCATAATGGGATGCACTGTGTACCAATCAGAATGACTACAGTGAAAAAGACACACAATGACAAGTGTTGATGAGAGGTGGAAAAGTGACTGGAATTCTCACACACTGCTGGTGAGAGGGGACGTTGGTGCAGGAATTTTGGAAAACTGGAAGTCAGCACTAAAGCTGAGCCTATGAAAAGTATCTTTTGGCCCAAGAATTGCACTCCTAGATATGTACCGAACACAAATAAACATATATTCACCAAGTGGCATGTAATAGAATGTTCATTTCAGCACTATTTGTAATGGCTATAATTGGAAATGACCCAAATGTCCATTAGCAATTTCATGGCTAAGTAATTGGCAGTATAGTCATTCACTGGACTTCTACAGCATTGAGAATGAATGAACTACAATTACATACCACTGCATGAATGAAACTCACAGACACAATGTTGAGTGAAAGAATCTAAATACGAAAGAATACATATCATATGATTCCATTAAAATAAAGTTTGAAAAAGGAAACGCTTAATCTGTGGTGTTTAAAGTCAGGATAGTCATTAGCCCTGGTGGAGTAGTAGCTCCCAGGGGGCATGAGAGGCTTCACGTAGGCTAGTAATGTTGTTCTGTTTCTTGCTCTGGGATGTGTGTGTGCTTATTTCATGACAATTATTTGAGTTGTCCGCTTATGACTTGTGCACTTTATTTCAAAAACCTTAATAAAAAGTGACATAATATACCTGTTAAATGTTACACTTTAATAAAAGGTCTATTTAAAATGGTCCCTCCTTTTTAAAATGAAAGATTTTGTCACTATAGTAGTTCCCCAATTAAAAGAAAAATGTACAAGACTGTGAAGTCCCCAAGGCTGAGAGCTGCATATCCATAAGCTGCTGAGAAATTTAAGCATAAAGAACCAAATCACATGTTTCTCTGTTTTTAAGGGGGGCCTACACCAATGGGGCAATGAAAGAAGTCAAATAGAAGTGGTGGCTTTAGAAATAGCAGCGAGATCTACAAATTTTGGAGGACTCATCATTACACAATGCTCTGTGGAAAGAACTGTACGTCATAACACATTTTATACAAACACATTTTCCCCAAAAGTTCTTTCTTACTGGTGGCCATCTTCTACTTTGCGTACATCTTGCTCGGTCATGATGTCCTCTCTTTCAAGAGTTTAATCAATAGATTTAAGAACACTCATTCTAAAACAACTCCATGAAGCTTTTTCTACTTTGAGATTTTCCTTGCTCACCTCCAGTTTTCATTTCCTGCCTTTTGACCTGGTTTTAACTTATTACAAAGTTAATTTGAAATGTCTAACCTGTTTCAACATATAGTTCATATCAGGGTAGCTTTAATCAGAAACATTTTGAAAATTTAATTAAATATGAGACAGTTTATCTTGGTTCACTATTATATTTCCAAAACAACTTTCCTTTTCAATAAAGATGAGGTCACAATGACTAAGGCAAATGTTAGACCTCTATGAACAAGTCTCACAAATGAATCTGGTGGTTCACCTTCTGAAATCTGGCAAAGAAAACAAGTCAGAAGTTTTGCACTTACAGACCAATACAACCATTAAAGCAAATCTAGAATTTGAAAATTGGAAAAACCATTCTCTACTTGTGTTTTTAAATTATGAAAACAAAACAGACCCATGGTATAAAAAATAAAATGAAATATCAAATCCTACAGGATAAAGGAAATAGGAAACAAGAGAACAAGTGTTTTTCCCTCCCTCCTGTCCCATATTTAGATCAAACAGCTATACAGTCTGTTTTCTTTGTGTTTTGCTGCCGATAATTTGGATACGTTATAATCAATTGTTTAGTTCTCCTAGTGATCACCTTTTTAAGTGTATTACATGCCCAAACATGTTTCATGAATGACTAATTTTAGGCAGCGTCTAAAATTAACTATCAACTCCAGGAAAAATCAATGTACGTAGCTTCCTACTAACTTCCCTTTCTGCTCCGTTGTCAATTTTGATTTGTTACACTATGTTTTTCTACTAGTAATCTTTGGATTGTTAATCACTTCACTTATAACCTAAGCCTCTATTGTTTAATGTATTCATTTTAGGCAGTATCTTTTTACTCCTGACTATGAAACATAAGGAAATCCACACCCCTAAACTCTCCCACATCCTCTCCTGCCATGAATTTTTGTTAATTACATTACATAAATTATATTATTAATGACTCATTTGTAAGACATACAATATTTACATTCTATTATGTAATCCTACTTCCTACAATTGGGTAGACTTTTCTTTATTGAACTGGACATAATACTCATTTCAGCTTCTCTATTAATTTCTGCTTGAAGAAATATCAGAATCAAGTTTTTTTGTTGTTTCCAGAAGACCTTGCAGACGTCAAAAATAAAAATGTCTCTTTTGCCTTTTCTTCCTTTTTTTTTTTTATAAGACAGGGTCTCCCTCTGTCACCGAGGCTGGAGTGCAGTGCAGTGGCATGATCATGGCTCATCGCAGTCTCAATCTCCTGGGCTCAGGTGATCTTCCTGCCTTAGCCTCCCGAGTAGCTGGGACTACTACCATGCCTGGTTAATTTTTTGATTTTTTGTAGAAACAAGGTCTCGCTATGTTGCCCAGGTTGGTCTTGAACTGAACACCTGGGCTCAAGCAATCCTCCCACCTTAGCCTCCCAGAGTGCTGGGATTACAGGAGTGAGCCACCATGCCCAGCTTCTTTTGACTTTCTACTTGAATTGCAATTTGGCTGAGCATAAGATTCTTAACTTTCACCATTGTCTTTCAGTATCATTGTAGCTGTTAGGCTTCTTAGGACTGAGCTTAGCTACAGAGAATTCTAGAGGCAGAATTTATTGCCTTCCTCCTTCTCCTCCCCAGGTGACTTGCTTTTGACAACAAGGGAGCTTATAGGATTCTTTATCCTTTGTACTGCTTTTGGTGCAAACAGGTCTGCATATGGCTTGCAGGAAGATTTGTGCATGTTTGTAGCGGTTTTGCATTGTTAAAATTTATTTCTTATTGGCTGAGGTATGCTGCTGCATAGCTGACTGCTGCCTATTGCCTTCTCTCCATCCAGCCCCTCTTCTGAGTGACTCCTCCTTCAGGGTACCTTCCCAGGGCTTTCTGGTGGAGACAGAGGCCCCCATGCCTCTTTTAGTGCCATGAACTGCCTCACCTGCCTCCCCAATTTGTGAAGCTCTCCCTTTTTTGAAAGACCCCTTTGTGTAAGCTGAATTTCATTGATTGTGACAATTCTGGGCCATGTTTTGCAGCTTGGGATTTGTTTGTTTGACAAATTTTTATAGGTGGCTTCCTTGATTTCATCTAAGATATAGTTTTCTGTTTTGCTTTCTTTTCGCTGCTGTTTTTCATGAATTTGTAAGTGGAGATTGGGGGTCAGAACACCAAAACTATGACATCGTTAAGCAAATTTCTCCATTATTCCATTTAGAAAATGTTGGGTTCAGTAGAGTGGGACCCAGCCCTAGTCTACTGATTAGTGAATTCTTTAGTTTTATTTCCTTTCATTTAGTTTATGGTCAAAGCCTGGTTTTTAAATTCTTTTCTTATTTCTTTTTTCCTTTTTTAGGTCTTCTGGAAAGCAAAGCCTTTCCAAAACCTACCTTTCTTTTCCCCGAGAAGCATTTCCTTCAGCATTTGTTTATTAGAAAAGTGAGACCCAGAGCAAGTGTCTTCAGTTCTCACTCCAGGAAGTGATAGGAAATCACTTGGATCCTCCTGTTCACTCTATCGTTGGGCATGACTGGAATTCCTAGGGCACTTCCATTTCATCCATCCCTCCTAGCAGGAGAAATAGAATCACAAAGGACCTTCTTTCTCTGCTTGCCTTTCATTCATAGAAATATGACCCAGAATGAGTGCTTCTCTTACAGTCTCTTCTACTTATGGCCTGAATGAGCTCAGAGGTTGACTTCAGTGGATGGAGAATCCTGAGCTTCTAAATAGGGTTGTCAGCTGACTGAAATGAAAATTCATCCATGCAAAATCTATAATTCCATTTGAAAGCATCCATCTGAATCACTAAAAATTGGTACTGTCCCTCCACAAATAAAGGGGCAAAACAATAAGGTGACTAGAGAGCAAAAATGCATACTCCCCTTTTGGCAAAACGAGGAGGCTGACTACAACTGTCATTGTTAAAGTAAGTTGCTGCCCACACAGTGTAAGGGTTTGTAGATGTTTTTAAATGATGATAAAAAAATAACTTATGTTATTAGCCATCATGAATTTAATCTAGTGAAATCTATCCTTAATACTTTTAGTGTTCCTCCAAACAATGGTTCACAAATTAGATTTCCCAAGCAGGAAAAATAAAATCAAATATATGTGTGTGTGCATATACATAGAGATACATATATACACAAACATGTATACATATGTATATATATATGTATTTTCTTATGAAATATTGTTTCAAATAACAATTGATGGTATTAATTTAAATTACATAATTCTGCTTGGAAAAATTTGCAATAACTATAAAATATCTGTACATATATTATAATACAGCACTACATTTACATACACTGCAAATCAAAAATTAAGACTAGGCACATTTCACTCTAATATAATGTTTTGAAATAACTATTTCTACTTTGGTGAACAATTTACATAATAATAATTTAAACAGTTATTACCTTAAAGATTACAGAGAAAAATTCAATGTTACGAAACTTCTATGAAATAATTAGAAATAGTAAAAATTTAACTTACTATCTACTATTTATTAATATTTCCTCTCAAAAATTACTGTCTATATTTTCACATATATAATCAAATTAATTCTGGGGTGAAATTTTTGTATTATTTCATAATATACTTTTAAAATGTCTAGATTTTAAAAGATGGTAAATGCTGCCATAATTCTTATAACAAATAGCCACAGAAAAAGATTAAATATATAAAATATTAAAAGCATATTCTAGAAAGAATATCAAATTTATCCAGCCTGCATTCTTGTGCCCAAATCCAGAGAAAGCAGCTTTTCCTCAATCGGATTATATGATTAAACAGAATATTCCCAACCAGGCTGAATAACTATATTATCATAACTACCCCCCATTAAGTACATGAAAAGAAAATTATACAACCACTTTTGCAGCAGTGAAAATATTACTCATGTTAACTGCTTGTCTCAGAATATTGGATAATAGATCCCATATCATTTCATATCCTATTTGTAAATGTCAATTCTACTGGTCTGAATTAATGAAAATGTCTTTTAAGATTTTAGATGGCTTTTTTTTAAGAGGAGACATTATTATCATATTATTCAAAAAATAATGAAAGCATCCATCTGAATCACTAAAAATTGGTACTGTCCCTCAAGAAATAAAGGGGCAAAACAATAAGGTAGCTAGAGAACAAAAATGCATACTCCACTTTTGGCAAAACTAGGAGGCTGACTACAAAATATTTGTAATGGGTGCTGAAAGGCTTAGAGTATGTACAAGGAGATATGTGGGGGAAAGGGAGGTATACGTATGTCATTGTTAATCATCTACACTGCAGTTCTCTGAAGTAGGTATTATTTTGCCAATTGTACAGATATGGCAATCTTAGCAAATAAATTACATAATTTTGCCAAGATTTCAGCAGGAATGTGTGAGAAAGCTTGAACTTAGAGTCAGGATTCTCTAAGCCCACCATACTCAGAGCCTTGTCTAAATTCAGCAACCCCTCAATATGATAATTTCAGACCGGGCTCTGTCTTCCTCTCCTTTATTTACATAATCCCAATGCAACCTAATTTTTTTCTTGGAAAATATTATCATACCCCCAAAACAATTTCCACTTATTCCCTGGTGAACCATAAAGCTATTTAATCAATAGTGATTTTCTAGTAACCATCAGCTGGAGCATTCCAAAAACATACTACATCTTTGTTTACCGATTTGCTGTTCTACAGTGGAATTCAAAAATTTTGCCAGTTCAAGTCAACCACACTAATCTTTATTATCTACCTTTATAATATATATTTTTAACTTAGGTATTTAAGAATTCTCATACAAAATGTATATCAAAGGCAAAATTATATCTCAAAGCTTAAGATAAAGAGTAAAGATGCTTTATTTTCTTTTTCCTTATAGGCTTATTGTTCATAAAGTAGCTTAACTCATTCTTTTTATAAATTCTTGAAAAAGTTATTATTGGGCTCTTTGTCAAGTTCCTAAGCCTTAAATACACCATATATTGTTGTATTTTAAAGAGCTAGAGAGATTAATAATGTTTTATGAGATGTGAATAGATTTAGTGTTCAATAAAGTACAGAATTAACAGGATTGAACTACATTGGCTCAATTAGTGACAAATTAGATTTGCTACCATCCCTCCCAGTCTCCCAATATCCACAAATCATGTGTCCATATCACAAGATGTAAGTTTATCCACTGGGGAATAAAAATCAGTAACATGAGGAATTGCAAAGGTTCCCCAATTCTCCAAGCATTCGCCATCATTAACCCTGGTTGACAGATTGTTTCCCTGGATGGAAGCCCAGCACCCCCTGGGCCATTGGAAAAGTTATTTGGCCTTTCTGAATTTGCTGTGAAAAGGTTTAGAGGTGCAATTGTTAGAAGAAAAGGGAGTGTCTTCTTAAACTGATGCTAAAAAGGATCTGAAGTGCAAACTCCCATACATCTATTACCAGACCATAAGCACCCACCCACCTCTCTCACCATCACACATTAGAAGAGGAGGGGGACTGCCTCATTTTATACAATCCACTAACCTACCCCTCAATCCATCTACCCATTCGTTCATCTGTCTATTTGTCAGTCCATACATCTATCTAGCCATCCATCCATCCATCCATCCATTCATCCATCCATCCATCCATCTACCCACCAAATGTGTTACTAAGATGATCCCTGGAATTTGTGTTCATTTTTAACTAGATTTAACTTATATCTTTAAACTCACTAACAAACAAAACCTTGAAGAAATTTTGATGACTATTTTGTCCCTGCTTTGTGTGTGCTAAGGAAGGGGTGGGATGATGGGGCAGAATAGAATTTCAGAGTTAGATTTATCTCCCTTCCCCACCATGGTGGACCTGGGGAGGTCTAATAACACTTGGATACATTTAGCACTTGCCATCTACAGAAGGCGGTATAAGAACTCAAAAGAACAAAAAAATTTAAAAGCCAGAAATAGACTCCAAAGAAAGTCAACACCACTCATCTGGAAAGGTCAATGATATCTCACTAAAGTCCAAAAAGATAAATGCTCTTTGGTTAGGAATCTGCTGTACATGATTTATTGAATGAGGCTCTCAGTTCTATTTCAGTAATTAGCATTACAAAATCAATATTTTTGAGATGGGGACAAAACATTAAAATCCCCCCCCCCACTTCCTTATAATGGTGAATAATAAGGAAAATGGGTTGGTTTTGACAAGAATGCAAATGGGGATGCAATTGAGGAGATGGAGAAGAGGCACAATGTAACAGAAGTTGTTTTTTGTTTTTTAAGTGGGGAAGGATGTGCTGGCTGGGAGAGAGGGAGAGAAGAAAGGGGGAAATTTGAGCAAGTACTAAAGGGAGTGAGATTTGGGGAAAGAGAGGGAGTTGAATAAGAATTAGGAGGAAGTTTCGCAGTGATATATGATGCCCCACATCCCACATATATACACACACATCAGCTGTCCTCAATACCTTCAGCAAGACCTACATTGATTTTGCAAGGCTTCCTGAAATTGTGTGTGTGTGTGTGTGTGTACATGTGTTTAATGGTGCAGCCTACTGAGGTGAGCCTTAAGACAAGAATGGGTGGTCTAGATACACATGGAGGATATGTACTAAGGGACTTCGGAATGAAAAACAAAACGGGAACTCACAGAAGCCAATTCAAAGCCCATTTGGGGCAATCGCTCTTCCAAACAACTTTAGTTCACCCACTGCACTTTCCAATTCCAAATTAAATTAAGGGAATGCATACATTAATAAAACACCAAATGATAGCACTGTAATTTCTTTGGCAAAAGATGACGATGCTTAGAAAAGAAAACGATGACTCTGGGACATCAAGAACGAAGGGAAAACCTGCTTTCCCTGTATATGAACTTAATAATGATGAGGCCACTGTTGAAGACATGCTGCTGAGGTGATTTTATCCAAAACACAGCAAATGTGGAGAGCAATAAATAAGCATCATCAGTGCCCACAACCTCAGACTCGTGATGAATCGCACTCAGGTAAAAAATGCTGATGTGAGAAAAGAGGTCATCGACAGCTTCACATATCAAAAAATATGTTAACCATGGAACAATGGATGTAGACAAATGGAATATGCTCCAGGTAATCTCCTGATCAATCTTGGCCGGTTCTCGGGAGGAGGTGGGTGGTTTTTCATCAGCCCTTTGGTCCCCATGTCACCCGCTGGTCCTCTTCCCTTCTAGACATCTCCCTTAGCAATTTCACCTCTCACATCCCTGGAGGTGACTCCTAAGTACATTTATAGCCTCGACCTCTTTCCTGAGCTCCAGACCCAGATTTCCAGCTGACCTGCTGGGCCCCGCCAGATGGATGGCCTGCTGACACCTCGCAATCAGCAGGGCCAAAATAGCATTCATTCGTCCAGGCCCTCTGCATGTTCTCCTTTTGTGAATGAGAAAACCAAAGCACAGAGGCTAACCCACCAGCCTGAGGTCACTCAGCAACCAGGAAAGAGCAGGGTCAGAATTCAAATTCTGAGCTCCTACTTCCAATTCCCATTTCTGCCTCATTCATCTCTCTCCCCTCACACTCCTTTTCACTGCTATCATCCTACCATCAACGTTGACCATTTCTCTTCCCCCAGTCACTTGTCCTTCTTTTCCTTGCTTTCCTGCTCACGGGTCCTCACTCATGAGTCCTAAGCTCTAATCACACCACTCCACTTCCAAATAGCATGGTGACATAGCAGTTACTTTCATGGCCTTTGGAATCAGACTTCCTCATTTGAATCCCAGCTCCACCTCTTACTAGTTAGGTGATATTGGGCAAGTTAATCTCTGTATACTTGGTTTCCCAATCTGTGAAATGGGAACAGTTATATGACACATCACCTCACTATGAGAAATAAATGAATTAATATGTGTAAAGTGAGCATATGGGTAGTGCTACGTAAAGGTCTGCTAAATGAACTATGAGTTCATTGGCTCAGTTTGGTCTTTTCGGCCCTCCACAAACTCTCACCCACCTTTCACCCTATCACACCATACACAAGGCATTCCTAACAGCTTGATCTGAGACTGCTCCACAAACATTTTCTTTCAACTTTCCCGCCTCTGTTATTTTACCAAGTATTTCTTCAATTTGAGGTGGCATTCACAGCTCCAACTCCCAGTGTCTAGATGGCAAGTGTGAGCTTGTTATTCATAACCAAGATCCATTGTCCCCTCTCCATGATGCACCTCACCCCAGCTGGAGTCGACCACACCCACGAGGGACCTCATTAGGGGCACCAGTTCTGAGTCATGCTTCCTGGATTTGAATTTTCTGCTCTTTCACAATAGTTGTGACTCTGGGAAAACCACGTAACCTCCTCATAACTCAATTTCTTAATGGGGATTAAAGTAGCACATTCTTTAAAGGGTCTTGATTGCCAAATGAGGCAGTATGTGTACAAAACTTTCACAGCACCTGGCTCAAAGAAATACTCAAAAAAGAGCTATTTGCTTTAAGATATGTCTGCCTCTTTTAGATTATGGGACCCTAGAGACAAATGCTATTTTATTCCTTTTACAGTGTCATATATTGTAGCTAGTTCCAATTAGGCACTACCAAAAACTAAGTGTTTGTTGAAAGAATGAATATCAGTCAATTCACCTGCCTGAGTAGTTGGAGCATAGCAAATATGTGGCTCAGGTACATAAATCTGAACATCCATTTTATTGAATGTCAATTCTAAAAGATGTAGGAGACTTGCCAAAATCCAGAGGCAAAAATCAGTATTTTGGTAATGAATTACTTTATTTCCATTAGCCTTTTCCCCCCTACAGGATTAGGGAAGAAACAAATCCATATGGGTTTCAAGTTCTGATTAATTATGATGATCCTGAACTTTTTGAATTTTAATTTCAAGAGGCATTAAAATATCTAAAAATGAGCATTTTTAAAAAGTGC
This sequence comes from Tarsius wallacei, assembly GCA_963574415.1. Lineage (NCBI taxonomy): Eukaryota > Metazoa > Chordata > Mammalia > Primates > Tarsiidae > Tarsius > Tarsius wallacei. The sequence goes on along the minus strand of CAUYQG010038830.1, from coordinate 9,612 downwards.
TTTGAATCAAGAGTTGTTCATACCCTTTGTTGGGAGTTATAAAATCATACAGAACTATGTAGAAGAATCATAATAAAAGTCAACCAGCAAAAATCAAATGTAATAAAATATTAGGATTTTAATGTTGAGAGTCAGAGTTCAAATCTTGGATCTGTCACTTACCAGCTGTGTGACCTCATGCCACTGAACTGCTCTGTGTCTCAGTTTCCTTAACTGTAAGTGGGGACACTAATGCCTGCCTCATAAAACAGCAGAGTGCCTGAAAAATAACAAACACTCAGTAAATGGTGTATGTTAACAACAACAACAACAGCAATAATAATAACAGTTTGGGAAAACAAACTTGACCTTTCCTTTAGTGTTAGCAATTGAGATACAAAAGTTCCCATGAATCAGAGAGCAACCACAGTCTGGGTCCTAAAAGAATCAGTAACTTACCCATAAAGAAAAATGACAAATGGTTCAAAGTAGGGCCATATCTCATTAGGCTTCCCTCCTATGCATCACTGCTTTCTGATCAATGTTTTAGATTCATTTCCTAAAACGATGCAATACTAAGATATTATTTCATGCCTTGACGTTAAAGGGGCATGCTTTAGGAGGCAAGTCTTCATGAAGAACAGTCCTAACTCTGGAATTGAAGGCTGAAAAAACTTGAAATATCATGGCCTCAAACTCAGTTGTTTTACAGACATAAAACTGACTTGAAAACAAACAAAAACACAAAAGCCCACAAAACCTAAACTAAGCTGGAAACTGGAGGCCTGAAGTTGATAAATAAAGTGAAGCTTGTAATTTTCCTGAGGGAAAGAGTCAAGTAAAGAGATGCCCAGTCCTCACGCTGGTGTGCTAACAGCAGAAAGTGCTGGACAGTTCACCTGACATGACTGGAACGCCATTTACCTTGAGTGCAGTAATGGGAAAGCAAAGGACTGAAAAGTCATCTCATTGAAACAGGCCATTTAGGTAGACCATTGGTTATACAGATGGGCATTTCTAACACTGGCAAAGAAGGCTTGGAACCCATTGAAAACCAATGTTGATGTCAAAATTAAACCCCTTAAGTGCATAAATAACCTAAAACTAAGGTCCACAACCTATGTAAAAATACAGTCTTTAAAAAACTATAAAATGTGAGGAATTCTGAAAAAGAGAGACTGTGCAGACCTCACCTTACTAAGGTAGCAGACACTGACTGACTCAACACACAAACAACATGTCATGTGTTCTTCTGAGCTAAGATCTCAAGATTTTCCAGAGATCCTTCCGAACTGTGATGGTTTTCTTTGATAACCTTAGTTGACCAAACTGCTCACTTGGACCACTTTTCTAATCAACTAATCAGTTGTCCCCCAGATGTGAACCAACACTCACTGTACCCAGACTGGTTTTTCCCTCTCTTGTCACTCACATAAAACCAGTTTTTATCTTCTTTATCCTTTGACAACAGTCCATAGATCATTTTCCTCATAGCTAAATGTGCATGCAAATGATTAAGTATGCCTGAAAAGTGTTGAGTATTGAAGTGTTGCATTCACTTTCAGTGGAAAAAGATGACACTTTTCAGAAGCATCACTATCTATGGAAAAACAATGACATTTATGTGGTGGTTAATAACTTTTATGATACAATCAACACTGTATCAGTGTAACATGGTTGTAATCAGCCTAAGCAATACTTGGCAATTGGAGAACTCAATTTTTGAGTGCCACTAATAGGAAGCCAGATGCAGATAGCATGGGAAGTACTGTGAAACTGCAGTCTATAGGGAAGAACAATTCTAAAAGAGGATGGCATTAACTCTTAGAATGAGCAGAGGGAAAATCTCACTTGCCACTGAGCGACTGCTTCCTAAATTTGTTTGTTAAGTAATCTTAAACTTTTTCTAGTGATACTGTGGTATATCAGCAAGACATTGACCTCTTACTTCATGTGATGCCAGGAATGCTGACAATGAAATATGCCAAAAATGAATGACCTTGCAAATAGTGGGCCGGGACATGGACAGAGGTTTGACATAAGTTAGCTAGGACCAATGAGAATGTCACCAGTGGGACTAAAGGTACAAAAAGTAAAGAATACATAAGTGATATAAAACATCAAAGCATGAAGGCAAGAACAAAGAAAGACACAAAGAAAAGCAAATTGCATGCAGTCCAACTATGGTTCATACACAGAAGTCTGGAATCTATGAATTATCATATATTTCCTGTCCTAGTATGAGAAAAATGCCTTGGAACACCACAAATCATGATTTTGGGGGGTCAATAAAAGGAATTTCTCTATATTGAAACCATGTTGATTTTTAAAAATTTCTTAAGAGAGCCTCTTAAAATCCAGATAAACTAAAATGATCTGGTCTGAGATGGATGTTCAGCCTGAAATGTAGTCCTAATTCCTGACAATATTCCCACCTCCAGGCTCGTTTCTTCCTGCTGCCCTTCCCTTAAAATTCTTCAGCCCCAATTCAACAAATCTTTGACATTTAAAGACCTTTCCACATACTCTGCTTTCAGGCTGAAAATTTCCTTTCTTCTACTCGCTAACCGGTGAATTCCTACTTATTCTTCAGGACCCAACATGAAGCACAGGAAAGATGGGCTCTAGATTAAAGTGGACTGAGATTGGAATCCTGGTTATATCCCTGTTTAGACATTTGCCCTCGTACCAGCTGCTTCTGGAAACCTCTGTTTCTGTATTAATAAAAAAGGCAATAATAATACTACCTGATGGCTGCTGTAAAATGTAAAGACTGTACCGACTACCTGGCCAAAGGTCCTCCACCTAGTATATATTCCACAGCTGTGTCTTCCCTTCTAATGACTTGACGTGACTTGAGCAACTGTTCCTAAATTTCTAAAATATTTCACATCCATTTCTAACACCTATCAATTTGTTCTTTTAAAATCATATCTGTATCCCCCTATAGTGAATGAATTTTTCTAGACAAGAGGTTGTTTTATCCATCTTTGTATTTGTATTATACCAAACACACTGATTGGCATATAGTGGATGTTCAGTCAATGCTTACAATGGATAATTCATAAATGTTCATTGAATGGCTGGATGATTGAATGATTATTTTCAGCTTATAAATCATAGGGAAATACATACAGATGATGTGCTAACCCCCATCTCAAACTGGTTTTCTTTTTTTTTTTTTGAGTTGGAGTCTCACTCTGTTGCCCAGATCGCTCCCAGCCACTGCAGCCTCGACCTGCTGGGCTCTGGCGATCCTTCCGCCTCAGCCTTCCAAGTAGCTGGAATGACAGGCGCGCGCTACCACGCCCGGCTAATTTTTTGATTTGTTGTAGAGATGAGGTCTCGCCAAGTTGCCCAGGTGGGTCTCGAACCCGCGAGCTCAGGCAATTCACTCACCTCAGCCTCCCAAAGCGCGGGATTACAGGCTGAGCCACCGAGCCCGGCTTCAAGCTGCTTTTCATCTGTCTTTTCCATAGGACTACATGCTGTCCAGAATGCACATCTACCACTAAGCAGACTTGTGCACGTGAGCACTGCTATGGTCTGAACGTGTTCCTCTAAAATTCACATTGAAATCCAATCCCCGCTGTGCAATTTTAACAGGTGGGACCATCTGGGAAGTGATCCAGTCATAATGGGTCCACTCTCATGAACAGGACTAATGCCCTGATAAAAGAGATTGAAGGAAGCTCACTGTCTCCTTCAGCCATGTGATCACACAGCATTCCCTCTTCCGCCACATGAAGAGGCAGCAAGAAGACACCATCTTTGAAGCAGATCAAGCCCTCATCAGATACTGAATCTGCTGGTACGTATGTTGATCTTTGACTTTTCAGCCTCCAGAACTGTAAGCAATAATTTTATATTGTTTATAAATCAAAATGCTTTGTTATAATAGCCCAAATGGACAGACAAATACATACACCTCTTTTTCTTTATGATTCTAAGTCAAATCAAACTAAATGCCAAATGAAATAATATTATTTTTATAAAGTCTTTTTCATCATGAAGCTAGGGCATCAGAAATCAACAGAAAAGCAATCTAACTATATAAAGAACTATTTTTACCAATTACATTTTTTACAATAGTCAAGCATACTCAAGGTTCATTCTGCAAAGTCACAGTTGACCTCACAACCTACTCTAAATTGAGGGTGCAAATTACTGTTGCAAAGCACCTATGCAATCATTAAGCTCAAAGGCAGATTTGGTGATCTGAATACCCCAAAGGGAAAAAAGTGGCTGTTGACAGTTTTCTTACCTTCCTTTATCTAGATAGTTCCAAATATTGTAATTATTTCGCTTCCAAATTTCAAACCAATTTCATAAACTAGACACTTAAAATATTATACAGTATAATCCTGGAATATGTGTGAATGCCTTATAAATCCTAACTGTGGTTTTCCTAGTCAGGTACATATATTTCTTTCTGGGTCCTCAATTCACAACTCCACATAGCCCAATACTCCTGAACAATGACAATAATAATAATTTTTTATTTAATTTTTGCAATTTAAAAATATTGAGCTAATAGATAAACGTAACAGAAAAGTCTCTTAATGAATACTTGCCTACAAAAAGATCATCTTTAATTTTAGCACTAATCATGAGGCCAATAAAATATACTGTAGGGATTTAATGATTAATTTTTGTTCTTTGTGTTTGAATTGCGATAATTGCTTCCTTGTTGGTCAAAGTGTCTCCAGATTTTCATGTTCTCAGTCTGTTCTGCACATCCTAACCTTTTAAAGCAAAACTTTCCCTACATTACTCATTCGTCTCCTCCTAACACACACACACACACGCACACACATACACACCATTTTCCAGAGTTCAGCTCCACTCAAGCCCTGCCAGCATACTTTTCATTACCCCACCGTCCAAACCTGCTACTCTGCCAGATGATTTATCTTCTTGGTTCACTCCACTGTTCTTCCTCGTCAAAAAGCAGTGGGCTGCCATGCACACTGCTTGCCTTTTCAAATCCCCTTTTCCTATCCTTGCAGCAAAAGAGAAAAGCTGGGCTTTGAAGTTGGACATTTTTCCTGTACCAGCGGTGTGACCTTTCGGGCTCAGTGTGGGATTAGTTGGTCTGGCTAAATCCAAAACATAGTTCGTTTTTAAAAGTCCATAAGAGATGTTACAGAGAAAGCTCATTTAGTTTTTCTCCCAAGATAAGTCTGCTGGCACAAGAAGTCACAGTTCCCTGCGCACAGTATCTATGACACTTACTGATGTGGCTCATACACAAATCAGCCATGTGCCAGGCACTACTCTAGGTTCCTATTTAAGAAAAGTTGTATCTGTTTTGCCCTACTTAGAAAACAGCTCTTCTTGGAAGGGGGCATCTAAGACAGCAAAGGCAGCACTCGGTTCTCTGACCCACACCACATTATTCCTTGGGAAGTGACCCAAAGAGAAATAAGCCTTCTAGCCCAGGGGTAACAGGGTGAGCTTGCCAATGCTGGCATTCAGTTCCCCACAAAAAGTTATGTCAATTGCTCTGTACAAAGAACTTAAAGAGATCGAATACCTGTTCAGTTGACTTTGGACAGGGAAATGGATTGTGCGCACCATTGGCCACCTTAGAGGGAGCTAAAACAAGATGCAGAGAAAGCAAGTCCTCATGGTATCGGTCTTCAAAGGAACTTGGAAATTACCACTTGAAATGGGTTATCATTTTGGTCTCTGTCGTGTTTTTCCCTTTAGAACTACAACAACAACAACAACAACTACTACTAACTACTACTACAAAAGTATTGGAGGAGAAGAAATTCATGTCCTAAAACTGGATCACTCACAGAAAAACAAAAATTTTGTATTTAGAACCTTAACCAGGCAAAGACTCAGTCATCAAGAATGGACATTAGAGCAACTCCATTGGTTCCTTTGAAAAGGCGTAGTCAGTGCCTTTGTGCAAATTAAAGTCGCAAGTGAGGTGACGGAGGGGCAAAAATGATATTGCCAAACCTGGCTGTAGTAGAAACTAATTTTAAGAGGATAGCCAAGTTTTTCCTTGCAAGAGAGCACTCCTTTGTTTGGGGAAAGGCCTAAAAGGAATTTGTTGCTATGCAAAACTAGGCCTTAGGGCTAATGCAATAGAAAGGCTGAGAAAAAGAGAAGACAAAATGTGCTCTGCAAGAGCCAGTAACCAGTATACTCAGTCTCCTGGGACAATCTGAGGTTTGGGTGCCCAGAATTTGGGGAAGAGAGTTTTTGGTCAAAGCGTCTCACTGGGGAGATAAATGGCTCTGGAAAACGGGAGTGGGCTAGACTCAGAGTCCACGGGGAAAGAGGCTCATACAATATTCTTGAATTAGGGAAGAGGCAACTTCTTATTTTAAAAGAAACGATTAAATAAAACCCAAAAAGCATTTTTAAAAAGTCAAGAAGTGAAGAATGGTGCCCATCTTAACACAGAACTCTGAATCCAAATGCAGTGCCTTCCCCATGAAAATGTGGAACCAGCAACAACTCCCTGAGTTCGTTTTAAGTGGCGCAGGCATGGAACCCTGTGACTTTCAAGAAGTTAGTTAACCTCTGTTGTATCATTTGTACAATGGGATAATGATTCTGATAGTGTTATTATAAGGGAAAAATGAGATACTACATGTCAAGACCTTGGAACAATACCTGCAATTTATTAAAAGAGGTGTTTTAGCAGGAAAGTAACAGAAGTTGCATAAGATGTACGAGAGCTGTTTTTGTGCCTCTTTCTCCTTGCAGCCTGTGAGTTCCTTGGGGGCAGGTGCTATGTCTCATTCATCCTCCAGGTTCAGCTGGCACTTCACAGGTGCACAATAAACATTTGTTGAATTAAAGTGAAAGACTTGGAACGCTCAGTTAATAACCACAAGGGCCAAACACCTCCTCTAGCTACCTACCTGGATATAAGTTGGCTTTTTATTAACCAATGAAGAGAGTTCTGCAAATAACATACCTACTTACACAGAGGAGTAGAGAGAGGCTTAGCAACTTAGAGGATGCAGACATTTGCCTTATCTCCCAAGAATGTGTAGCCTTACACAATGTGTATACTTAGAATAAGTTTGCCCAACATTCAAGTTTTGCCCCTGCATTTTAGTTGACAGTGACCTTATTATGGAACACTGAACTGCCACTGAAGCAAGCCATTGAGGGGAAGATGATTTCCAGCACTAGATACATGGCCTGGAACTGACTTGAATCTGAGAAAGAAAGGTGCCCAGAGTGGTGGCTCACACCTATAATGTTAGTGCTTTGGGAGACTGAGGCGGGAGGTTCACTTAAGGCCAGAAGTTCGAGAGGAGCCTGGGCAACATAGTGAGACCACCATCTCTACGAAAGTAAAAAAATCAGCTGGGTGAGGTGGCACACACCTGTAGCCCCAGTTACTTCGGAGGCTGAGGTGAGAGAATCTCTTGATTTTAGGAGGTGGAGGCTGCAGTGAGCTATGCTCGCACTGCTGCATTTCATCCCAGATGATAGAGTGAGACCCTTTCCTTAAAAAAAGAAAAGAAAAGAAAAGAAAAAGAGATAGGGCTGGAGGCAACTCCATTTGCATGCAAATTAAATAACTAGGTTGATTCAAGTTACCTCATACATTTAAGCCACGTTAATGCAGAACTTGTTCTATACCTGAAATAAGAAAATACAACCACAAGTGAGGATAAAGCTTACTGTCAAACTTACTTTCCACTGCAAGGCAGATAGTGACACTACAGTAATATTTTGTGATTTACAGCATGCAAGAGGTGAAGGCCCTTTCCATAATTTTCCAATAAAAGTATATGATTGCACAGTACAGAAAAGGGCTTTTTTAATGGGAAGAGATAACACAGAACCACAGATTTCAGTTGTCCCTTACATGCATTGAAGAAGTCTGCCCATTATCTAACAACCTAGGAAAACATGCTTACCATCTCTACCAGATGCATCTATGTCCTTGAAAGTAGATGCGACTATGGTCTTCTGCCAAAAACTAAAACAATTTGGAGATAAACACCCAACAACAAGTTACATCCTTGAATATGTTTCTTCCAGCTCTGTGTGTGTGTGTGTGTGTGTGTGTGTGTGTGTATCTTTTATATAAATGATGTGAAACTTCAGAAGAATTCTCCAATCTTAATTACATTTCACCCCTAAACAAACTGGTTGGTTGGCTTGTTAGACCACAGAAAGGGAGAATCATGATTCTAATCTTTCGCCAAAAAAGTTATGCTTACAAGTTTACTATGTTCCACATCATAAATCATACAGGGTCACAGAATGCAGACCCCAGTTTTGCAGAAATTATGAAGTATAACTGTCCCCCATTTGTAGTCCAGATTTTAATTTTCTGATGAGGGTGCAACCCAGATCATACACCATCCTCTGAAACATCTCTTTCCCTGATTAACTTGAAGAAATGAAGATTCATGTCAGCACTAATATGTCTAAAGCCACCTTTTCTGAGGATCATAATTTCTGTTTCAAAAACATAGGCTAATTTCACTTGCCTTTTATCTTGACCACACCTCTGTAACTATGAGTCCAAAAAACAAACATGCCCTAGTGACTGCTTTCTTACAAAAACATTTTAAATGCAAAAAAAAAAAAAAATGTTCAATGTGGCTTAGGTAATGAATCATATATGTTTGCAAAATTTCAAGTACATAATTGTCTGTCCATAATAAATTTTGAAAATTAGCCCATTTCTAGAGTTTGTGCATATGGCCCATAAAATGTGTCACTTGTTCTATGATTCATATAATTTATTCCAATTTTAAAGCAAACAGATGTTTATTTTTAAGTGAAGTAGAAAATATAATGCTTTAAAAACTTTTGGTACATTTATTATGGTTAAAAATGGCAAGCATCTGTAGTTAGGCAAAATATACTATTGTGCCTTAGTCCTATGGGAAACCACAAATTGGGGGTTGACAAGTTGCAGGTATTTAAAATGTCGGGCTCTCTTGCCATTCCATATAATACAGGGAGCTGCATCGGGATTCTATTTACTCTGTCCATATGTTGCTTCCAGACTACAAGGGCACCTTGCTTAATGATGCAGTATTTTAAGAGTGAACTCTTCAAGAAGAAAGAATAAACAATACAGAGGAGTTATTAGCAGCTTTTATTTTTATTTTATAAATGTTAAATTATGTTGCTAAGCAATTTTAAAATCCTATTTTTCAAAATTGTCAGAAATAAACTACTTTTAGGATTTTCAATTAACCTATGAACCTAAAATCCTAAGTTTTAACATTAGTTTCAATTCAAGATTAGTTGAAAATAAGTAAATTACAATTTTTCTACTGTTTGGACATAAATATTAAAGTGATCTGGAAAACAGTCCGCATTTAATGATATTTTTCAATGTGTTCACATTTCATCTGTCTATCATGTACCCAATGAGCACACTTAATCAACTCATTTATTTCCTTAGATTTAATGAAGCTGCAGTTTCTATATCTTGGCTGCTTTGAAAACCAGGAAGCTCTAATTGTAGCATAAGGCATTTAAACTTTTTCTTCAATACGATTTTTCTTTTAATATCAAAATGTCAACCCTTCCAGGTCTTTTTGGGCCTTTTCTTCACTTTATATGTTGAAACATTACATTTGTTAAATGGTATTCACATCTTGAGTACATGGCTGAATTTTTAAAATA
>CAUYQG010038829.1:0-25085 GCA_963574415.1 Tarsius wallacei | reverse complement strand
CCTGAGCCCGCGGGTTCGAGACCCGCCTGGGCAAATTGGCGAGACCTCATCTCTACAATAAAATCAAAAAATCAAAAAAACAAAACAAAACAAAAAATTAAAAAAAAAAAAGAAAGAAATGCTACTGATTTACATATATTGATTTTGTATCCTAAGATTTCACTGAAGTTGTTTATCAACTCTGGGAATCTTTTGGAGGAGTTTTTAGGGTTTTCTAGGTATACAATCATGTCATCAACAAACAGATAATTTGGCTTTCTGTTTTCTAACCTAGATGCCTCTCATTTCTTTCTCTTTTCTGCTTGCCTTGGCTAGAACTTTCATTACTATGTTGCATAAAAGTGGTAAAAGTGGATTTCCCAGTGGTCCCTGTAATATCATTTCATACAATGCAAACTACTGCTTACTATATTTCATTGCTTTATTGTTCTGTTTCATATATCAGAAAAAGCAAGTGTTACATTTTAAAATATTTTAACAAATAAAAAGACTTTCATCAATTCTGCCCTTGGTTATATAGATTCTTCAAAACACAGATATTGAGAAAGGATCTGACCTGGCACTGTTTGCCAACACTGAGTACTTGGTACTAGTAAACAGGCTCTATTGCCAGACACACTGTGGTCACACCTTCTACCTAGAATTCTCATATAAAAGGAAAATAGTGGTGGAATGTTGTTCACTCAACATTCTTTCTGTTAACTTACAGTATATGACATTTAATGATTTTTAAGGAACATGTTATATGAGCTAGAGTTTTGTTTCATGGGCTTAAGGAAGAAACAATCCACGAATTGTGAGTCCAATGTAAAGAGGGAATTAACGAAGAGAAGAATGACCAAGTGACTTCCAATCTGCCCTGTGACCTCCATCCTCTTAATCTCTATCCTATTCCTCTCTCAACTTCTATTGTCTTCTCCTGACCTCCAACCCACATTTCCTCTTAGGTATTTTTCCACTCCTAGACCAAACACCATCACCCTTTAACTCTTGGATTCAAACATGATCCCTATCATCTCTTCCTGACCCTTCTAAGCTTCCATACCTATCTTTTCCTGCACTCTTTGATTTCAAACTATTGTCAGCCCATCCTCAAAATGTTACCAGGTATCTCAGTCCAACACTCATTGCATTTCATATCTTCCATGTCTTTATTCTCCCATGATTTATATATTTATTCCCATTTCAGTGAATTTAGCCCAATTCTCATGGCCTCTACAGATCCTTTTTCAAAAGTTCAGATACCATAGAGTGGCATCAACTTCTTGTGACCCCCATCCACACTTCTATTTGCCTTTCTCCTGTAGATCACTTAATCTAGTCAACTCAGCTATCTTCCCCAACTTACTCTATTATTTGCAGTGGTTATGTGCCCATTTTCTCTCCATAAGCATGCAGCTCTTTTCATCACTCTTTCGCTCTACCTTGCGCCACTATCCACCCCTAGAACATTTGTACCCTAACAATAGACTAAAACATGCCTGATTTTAAAAAAATTAGTTTTGATCCAGTTTTGAAACCCCAGAAAAAGGGTGGTCAGTTTCCCTTGTTGAGCAACTGATTAAGTTCACACACAAACCTCTCTTCTTTTTTTTGAGTTAGTTTCTCTGTTGCCCAGGCTGAAGTGCAGTGGCACACGCCTGGCCACCACTGCCGACCTCTGGGCTCTGGTCATCATTCCACCTCAGCCTTCCAAATAGCTGGAACTACAGGAATGCGCCACCACACCCAGCTAATTTTTTGATTTATTGTATAGATGAGGTCTCGCCAAGTTGCCCAGGCTGGTCTTGAACTCGTGGGCTAAGGCAATTCTCTCATCTCAGCCTCCCAAATTGCTGGGTAGTGGCTTATTTTAACCTGTATCCTTTTCCTGTAAAAAACTATCACAGTGGTAACACAGCTCTTTGTGTGTTCTGTGTCCTTCTCAAGAATTATTGAAACTCATGGGGGATTTGGGGACCTTCAAACCTGCAGAGGGTATGAGAGATAACTATGGTCTTATGTAAACTCTGATTCTACTTTTGAGTTGGCCTAAAATGCTTATGGTGGGAATGGATAGTGGACTTTGTCAAATGTGAATTTGTCTGTTGCAAAATCCAAAGAAATGATCTTTTTGCATTTAATTGTACAAATCAGTCCAATAGCTTCTAACGTAAATTGTTGACATCATGTTCTTGCTTTTGCTCTTACCTCATTAGGCACCCTTTAAGTATATTTTTCTGATTTTTTAATCTGATGGCTACTTTAAAATGGTGCCGCTCAAAAGATATGAATAGTAGCTTCTCAGAAGAAGACATATGAGCAGAAAACAGATACATGAAAAAATGCTCAGTCTCGCTAGTCATCCAAGAAATTCAAATTTAAACTACACTGAAATAGCACCAAACTCCAGTCAGGATGGCCATCAATAATAACTCAAAAAACTAAGATGCTGGAGAGGTTGTAGGAAAAAAGGAACACTTCTACACTGCTGGTGGAGGTGTAAATTAGTACAGCCTCTGTGGAAACCAGTATGGCAATTTCTAAAGGATCTAAAAATTGACCTTCCATACGACCCCACAATCCCCCTACTGGGAAAATACCCTGAAGAACTCAACTCACTTTATGAAAAAGATACCTGTACATGTATGTTTATCGCAGCATTGTTCACAATAGCAAGAGGTGGAATCAACCATGTTGCCCATCAAAAAAGGACTGGATAAAAAAAATGTGGTACGTATACACGATGGAATATTATACAGTCATGAAGAAGGACAAAAGCATGAACTTCACAGTAACCTGGATGGACTTAGAGTCTATAATACTGAATGAAGTATAACAGAAACAAAGAACTGAGTATGACATGTTCTCACACCTAAGTGGACCTTGAACAATTATCGTAATACTATAAGAAAAGGATTGACAGCAGTGGGAAACTGCCGGGGAGGGAGGGGAGTGGGATTGACAGTAATGAGAATCTGATAGAGGAGGAGGGGCACATTTCATCATAAGGGGACCTGCATAATGAACATGTGTATACCTAACCCTGAATTGTACCCTACATCTTTAAAATAAATAAATAAATAAATAAATAAATAAATAAATAAAATGGTGCCACTTAGGGATCTGAAAATAAAGAATTAACATGATTTTGGGCAGAAGAACTCAGGAAATCCTGGAACTTAGTAAGATGCACAATCCTCTCTGCAAGTCCCTCATGAATCAGACCTCAATATTTCCTGCTCCTTTCACATGAGACCCTTTGTGCCTACAGGGATCATGATTCATTGAGCCTCTTCCAAACAATTCAACAGTCTCTTCAAAGATACTTACAAGAAACTTGTAATTGGTTTTGGTAATTAGCAACTGGTATAATGTTTTTTGGAAATGTTCTCAGCTCCCCAAGCCTGCACTGTCATTGCTATCATAGGTAAAAGGATAATTGCATTTTGAGGGGAGGTGAGGTCACAAAATCACAAATCTATATCTGCAGGTCCAGCTGGCTCTCTTGTTCATGTAATGACTGTCATGACCATCACACTGAACCCACACTTCTGGCAGAAAAAAGAAATCCAATGGGTATATTCTATCTTCCTTTTATTTTATTTTCTTGAAACTGGGTCTTGCTTTGTTACCCAGGAGGAGTGAAGTGGTGCAGTTATAATGCCCTGTAAGTCAAACTCTTGGGTTCAAGCAATCTTTTTGCCTCATTCTTTCCAATATTGGAACTAAAGACAAGCAGACTATGTCAAGGTTGGTATTTTCTATTTCATTCAGAGAAGCAGAGTTTGTAAAGAAAGTGCTCATGTCTTGAAAAGGAATCTTCAGGGCTAGAAATAGATCTAGTGGCAAAGCTAATCAAGGAGAAATAATAATTTTTTAGTGAAGAGCTGAGTTAGCTAAGAGACAAAAACCCTAGACAGTATGCCAATTCCTGATGTTCCTAGATTAATTGAATAAAAGTTTCACTGAAGATTATTATTAGTGAATAATTCAAGTGATAATGAAATCTGATATCTCATTTTTAAGATTCTTAAGTTTTATAGTAATGAAGTCAATATGCTGCTCACATTACTCTTCACAAATTATAGATTAAATTTTTGAGATTATTATTATAGATGTGTTTATAATGCCAACATGCTTATGAGAATGATTAGGGTGAAAGTATAAGAATTACCTAATCCTGTGCAGAAACCATGCTTTGAACTTGTTTCTGAAATAAAAAATGTTACTTTTGTAAATCTAAGTTTAAGACCCACTTAGTGGAGATATTAATTGTGTCTCTACTCACACATCTATGGTCTGATGATTATGGGTAGGATGCATAACTCCTTGAAATTAGGAACACATTAGGGGAAGGTAACAAAATTTAGACAGATCATGTAACTTCTCTGTTTTTAAGATCTCTGTCTTGACAAAAAATTATGGATATTAGACCACAGTTGTCAAGACCAGATGTATACTATGGTGTTTCCTAACATCAATCTTAAACTCATGACACATTTTCCTGTTGTTTAATTATGCACTGCACACAACTTTTTTCATCCAGATTTTGTTTACATTCTCTTGTACATTAATGTTTCTCACCAATCTCACATTATTTCTAATAGTTGCTCTTAATCCAGGTATTAGTAATAGATAAACATTTAGTCTGAAATTAGTAAAAATAACTTAGTTGCTAATGTTTCATAGTTTAGGGTCATTATAATATAGTCTGGTATCTTTTTTTGACAGTTACCACTATATTTTTGTTCCTGAAATGACAACAAATACATCTCTCTAGTGCCAATGTTAAGTCAATTTTGACCTGACTAAATAGTAACTCAAGCGTGTGTTCATTAAATTCAATCTGTCCGCTTTGTATACTTTTGACAATCAAAGTAGGTACCATTAGAATAGTATCTTAGCAGTCATTTAGACATTATAAGCACTATACCTTCTGTAAGGATTCCTTATGCTATACACATTGCTCCTTTTCTCTTTTTCACTCAGAGTGCATTTGGGAATTTGTGTATGTGGGAGAAATGTGCAGGGGACTTATTTAGTAGGATTTAATGTGACATTTCATCCTTATGGTTAAATATTTGTGCTGTTCACAAAACATTTTCTTACTGTAAGACCAAGAAAATGCATTTTTTAAATTAAAAATTTCATTTTTTATTTTTAAAATTTCCCACAGCATTTAGTATTGATTTGTTGTGTGGTATGGATAGTGATTGAGGTTTTTTTTTTTGTCCCTCATGTACCTAGCATTAATCAGTTTATTCTGAAAATGTGGGAATGGGGAATGTGCTTTTTTTCATTTGCCCTCACTTTTCATTGCTTCCCCAGGTTAGCACCATTTCTTCCTTAGTGCTGACTTCTATGAAATATCTGCTGATCATCTGTCTCCAAGAGCATCCTGATGGCTTTGGAAATCCCACAGAATGAAAGTTACTCTTAGTGTAAAAAATTGTTAATAGGATTTTTGCTGAGTGGAATGTTTGTTACTAAATTTTTAAAAATAATGTGCTGAATTAAAGAATGACTTCCAGGCATTTGGCAATAGGAATAATTTTCTTTTTAGAAACAACAATTGGGATCATGGGAAATTTCGTTCTTCTTCACCATTATAGCTTTCTTTCCCACACTGAATGCAGGGTGAGGTCAATATATGTAATTCTCCAGCACTTGATTGTAGGTAACATCTTGGTCCTTCTCTCTAAAGGAGTGCCCCAGACTTTAGCAGATTTTGGGTTGAAAGAGTTCTTCAATAATATTGGATGTAAACTTATTTTGACTGTTGAAAGAGTGGGCAGGGGTATGTCTATTGCTATCACCTGCCTCTTGAGTGTCTTCCAGAGCATCATGATCAGCCCTGTGAACTCCAGGTGGAAAGATCTTAAAGTAAAAGTCCCAAAGTACAGTGGCTACTACATTCTCTTCTGCTGGATCCTCTACACGGGGGTAAATTTTATTTTTCCTGTCTATGCATTTGTCAGCTGGAGCACCAAAAACATCACAAAGAAAAGGGATTTCGGATACTGTGCTATTCTAGGTTATCGTAACACAATACTTGACTCACTCTATATAGCACTTTTGTATTCCCTGAAGTTTTGTTTTCTGTGATCATAATCTTATCCAGTGGCTTTATGATTTTCACTCTGTACAGGCACAAGCAGCAAGTCCGATACATTCATAGGGCTAATGTTTTCTCCAGATCTTCCCTTGAGTCCAGAGCTACCTACAGCATCCTTGTCTTGGTGAGCACCTTTGTGTCTCTTTATACCCTCTCTTCTGTCTTTAATGCTTGTATTGCTCTATTTCATAATCCTGGTTGGTGGTTGGTGAAGTTTAATGCCCTAATTTCTGTGTGTTTTACAACTGTCAGCCCCTTTCTTCTCAAGAGTTATGCCTCCACTGTATTCAGATTCTACTTTTTCTGGTTAAGAAACAGAAACTGTCCTGATCTTAGTAGAAATATGTAAACTATATTTTTTCTCAATCATCAATTATTTTTTCTCTCATGGCCTTCAAAATGACAACGCATATTTTTATGGAAAGCCCCATATCATTCTAAGGCAAACCTTAAAGGATATTGTATTTTCAGCTGATTAATCATGGGATTCTCATGGGCATAAAGGAGGTGAAAAAGCAGGTTGCCTCAATCCTGTTGCATAGTATCCTGTCGAGAGCAGTCTTCATCAGTTGTTTCTTGAAGTTAATTAAATGTATTCTGTCCTTGCTTCTCTGTAAAACTAATGAGTGGTTGACCAAATGTTTTTTTTCATGGAATAAATTCACAAAGTGGTGACAAATGCCGTGTACTGTCTTTCCATTGAATGTTAATGAAATATGATCTTTGGAAAATGGAAACATTTGTTACCTTCTGTAACACTGGACAGACTTGTTTTCTCTACATAGTGATAAAGATAATACCTCTCTCTTGGGGAATTGGTGGAAAGGGTTTTCAGTAGTTCCTCACTTAAAGTTTAATTTTTCTGTGCTTGGTGTTCCCCAGCTGTAATGCCAACACACTGCTATGTCCTTTCTGCTTCATTCCTACTGGAACTGGAGTGGAGAGAGAGAGAGCAAACAAAACTGGTGTAATCAGGATGTTCTTACTGCCTGCTCTGAAATGAGCAATATACTTCTTTGCATTTTTTCTTTTAAATAAAAGTAGACTTTATTTTTTAAATTGTGATTAAGGTCATAGCAAAATTGAGTTGACAATATAGCAGTTTCCCTTATACTCACTATTTTCACATATGCACAGCCTCAATTTTATCAAAATCTCACAGCAGAGTGGTACATTTGTTACCACTGATAACCTTCATGGCATATCTTGTCACCAAAGTCCATAATTTACATTAGTTTCCAAAAACCAGAGTTTATGCACAAAGCAGTATTGCAATTTACCACCAGTTTCTGTTTGATCCACTCAGACATTTAAGGTCTTTAACTGGTTCCAATCTAGTTAATTATTAGATCCAGTCTGATTCTGGACCTAGTCTAGTGTCTGTTGTGACTTCAGAACCCAGCTTTTTTGAAAATATTTTCTCAAGCAATCTCGGAAAACTCAAAACAAGAATCCATGGAGCTTCAGGATCAGAGAGAGAACTCATCCATGAAGATTAAACTTTGACCTTTTCTTTTTCTCTTCCTTGCCAAATTTCTAGTTAAGAAACCTGGGAGCCAGGCCCTACAAAAACTTATCAGATGGGATTTTATTAATCTTACATAATGAGGATTACTTTCTTTCTTTCCTTTTTTTTTTTTTTTTGGAGTGCAGTGGCACGCTCACAGCTACCACAGCCTTGGCCTGCTGGACTCAGGCGATCCTTCCACGTCAGTATTTCAAGTAACTAGAATTAAGGCATGTACCACTATGCCCAGCTAATTTTTTTATTTATTGTAGAGACAAGCTCTCCCCATGTTACCAGGCTGGTCTCAAACCCATGGGCTCCACTTACCTCCACCTCCCAAAGTGCTGGCATTACAGATGTGAGTCACCATGCCCATCTGAGGATTACTTTCTAACAGACTTCAGCATATCATCACATAAAAAAGGAAATAAAAAATGTTTTATGATTCTGCAAAACCATCCCTTGGGGGAAATTTGCATCTGTATAAAATCCCTTTCCTGGAGAGGTCCACAGAGGAGCTGGGCATTTGATATCTGTTCTTTTTCAGGGTTGCCATCTATGAGACTACATCTAAATATCAAGCAATTTCTTTTCAAAACCTTGGGCTCTTATCTCATCTCTAGAGTAATATATATATATTTTTTTACTGACTTCAGAATTACTTAGAGAAAATTTTTGAGTCCTTTTGAGGCCTGCAAGTCCTCACTTGCAGATATTCTACCTCCCTGGGTTGAACCAATGATTCATTTATGGTTTCTTGTAATTTATGTCTTACTAAGATGTATATAACCATGCTGGAATTTAACCACCTCAGGCCTATGTTCTATGGACCTGCAGGCCTAGGTCACTCATATTTGGCTCAGATTAAGCCTTCTTAAATATTTAAGAGTTTGGCATCTTTCACTAATACCCACAATCCCCAGTTGCTACAAGAGGAGCAAAGACAAAATGAATTTTATGGGTACCTTACTTGGACACTCAATGACCCTGGGGGTTGCTTGGAGTTCTACTTTGAATATTCCATTTGTTTTTAAAAATCTTTAGGAAAATTAAATTTAGCTAAGTTTAACTGAGCAACGACAGTTAAAGATTTAGGAACTCTCCAGAACCAGAAGGAATTCAGAGCATCTGCAAGACTGCCACAATAGGAGTGGGAGGGGGTGGGCAATGACCTGGGGACTTTGCTCAGGTGGTAAGATGGATTTTTTTGAATGTCTCCTGAAAGGTGACAGGAGAAATTTTGTCAAAATTTCTTTTAGATGCTTCCCAGATGCCATTGGAAGTAAGTCTCTCATTCAATTAGTCTGCTTGTAAAAGCTGCATTTTCCAGTTGTGCATGCGAATAAATTATTTTAAGCTTAAAAATACATTTTAGTCATTGCTGCCTATAATAGCCCCAGGATAGCTGGCTCCAATTTTCTTGACACCTACCAGATAGTGTTCCATAAGTGTCATTCATGAAACCGGATGGTTTTTAACTTATAGAAGCTGGCAGTAAATGAATAATATGATGGAATTTCAAAAATAAAAAAGCAGCTTTATTTTTAACGTATGCTGTACAAAACAAGACCACCAGTCCCACAACTGTCAGTACCTTGACCTAGACCTTACTGTCTTGAGATGGTTGCAGAAAGGTAATGTTCAATGGAAAGTTCTTTGCTTGACCTTGACCAGAACCTTCAATCACAGGGAAGACATAAAAAATACAGTTTTTTCTGTAACTCAAATTCTTAACTCACAGAGTTAATATGGAGAGCCTTCTAGAAAGAGAGTATCTGAAAGAACAGCTCAAGATAACTTTAGGTCTTCAACTAAAGGGTGATAGTTGCAGACTTTCAGTAGAACTTTGCACTTCACATTCATCATTTTATCTTAGAATCAAAGACAACAAAGTGTTCAGAGATGACCAGGTGCCAAATATTAGAGGGATGTTCAATGGGTGGGGCTGGATCACTGAATTTTATGCATAGCACCAGAAATATTGAATTAAAATACAAATCTAAGGAAAATATATAATTTAAAGACTTTACTAATTTTATTTTATTTATTTATTTATAGCTTAAAATTTTTTTTTATTTTAAAATTATGGGGTACATTTCAGGGTTAGGTATACAAATATTCACTGAGCAGTTACCCTTGTTGATGAGGTGTGGGACCCGAGTCTTCCAAGCAGCTGTCCTCACTTTAAAATTAGTAAAGGGGAAGACTTGGATATGAGCTCCATTTGTCTTGTTGTTACAAGCAGGTTTTGAAGGCAGAAAAGGAGGACAGAAGTGGACTGATATAAAGTTGTTTGTCAAGAATTCTCATTGACTTACAGAAATTATATTGATTAGTGATTAGCTGTACATTGTTAAGCTATAACATAATATCTGGTGTGTACCCAATAGGTAATTTTTCACCCTCAGTCCCCACTTTTCCTCTCCCCTTTAGAAGTTCCCAGTGTCTATTATGTCCATGTGTACCCCATATTTAGTTCCTGTGACATCTTTTTCTGCTTCTGAGTTTGTTCACTTCATATGAAGACCTTCAGCTCCTTCCTTGGTGCTTCAAAAGACATTTTTTTTTATGGTTTCAAGATATTCCGTGGTGTATATACACCACAATTTTTATTTAATTACTCATTAAGGCACAGTTAGGTTGGTTGCATAAATTTGCTATTGTGAATAGTACTGATATAAACAATGAGTGCAAAGATGTCTTTCTTATATCATGATTTCTTTTCCTTTGTGTAGATACCCAGTAGTGGGATTGCTGGGTCAAATAGTAGTCCTGTTTTTAGTTCCTTGAGATATATCCATACTGTATTCTGCAGAAACTGAGAGCATCTAAATTTTCACCAACAATGTAAAGACTTTTCCTTTTCTTTGTATCCACACCAAATTTATTATTTTTTGATATATATTTTTTGAATTGGAGTCTCACTCTGCTGCCCAGGCTGAAGTGCAGTGGCACTCACGGCCACTGAAGTTCGACATGCTGGGCTCAGGTGATCCTTCCACCTCAGCTTTCCAAGTAGCTGGAACTACAGGCATACACCACCATGCCTTGCTAATTTTTTTGATTTATTGTAGAGATGAGGTCTCTGGCCAAGTTGCCCAGGTTGATCTCGAACTTGTTGGCTCAGGCAATCCTCTCACCTCACCCTCCCAAAGTGTTGGAATTATAGGCGTTAGCCACTGCACCCAGTCTATTTTTTGATATTTTAATAATTGTCACTCTGGGCAACTCCTTTGGGTCCCCTCCCACTGTGGGAGCATTTCTGTTCTCTCAATAAATCCTGCTTTCAAAAAAAAAAATTCATTATTCTGACTGGTGTAAGATATCTTAGTGTGGTTTTAATTTGCATTTCTCTGATAATTTTTGATGTTGAACATTTTTAAATGTGTTTGTTGGTCACTTGTATTTATTTTTTTGAGAAATGTCTGTTCATTTCTTCTACCCAGTTTTTAATGGGAGATTTTTGTTTTAGTAGTTGGGTTGTTTTAGTTTCTTGTAGTTTAAGATGTTAGCCATTGGTTAGAGACATAATTTGCAAATACTTTCTCCTATTCTTAGGTTGTTAGTTTATTCTGTTGGTTATTTCCTTTGCTAAACAGATGATTTTTGGCTTAATTAAGTCCCATTTGTCTTTTTTTTCATTTGCTTTTGTGGTCTTTGTCATAAATTCTTTACCTACTGGTGATGCCCAGAAGAATTTTTCCTAGATTATTTTTAATAGTTCTTTTTTTTTTTTTTTGAGTTGGAGTCTCACTCTGTCTCCCAGACTGGAGTGCAATGGCCGCTCCTGGCCACTGCAGCCTCAATCTGCTGGGCTCCGGCGATCCTTCCGCCTCAGCCTTCCAAGTAACTGGAACTACAGGCACACACTACCACGCCCGGCTAGTTTTTAAATTTATTGTAGAGCGAGGTCTCGCCAAGTTGCCCAGGTGGGTCTCGAACCCATGGGCTCAGGCAATCCACTCACCTCGGCCTCCCAAAGCGTGGGATTACAGGCTGAGCCACCGAGCCCGGCTTTAATAGTACTTTAACACGTATTAACTAATTATTGTATATGGTGAGAGATAGTGGTCCAGTATTATTCTCCTGTGTCTGGCTAGCCAAATTTCCCAGTCCCATTTATTGAATCAAGTGTCCTTTACCCATAGTTTTTTTTTTGTTTTTTTTTTAGTTGGAATCTCACTCCGTCACCTAGGCTGGAATGCAGTGGCATGCTCATGGCCACTACAGCCTCGACCTGCTGGGCCCAGGCAATCCTTCTGCTTTAGCTTTCCAAGTAGCCAGAACTACAGGTGCATGCTGCCACGCCTGGCTAATTTTTGATTTATTGTAGAGAGGACGTCTCACCAAGGTGCCCAGACTGTTCTGGAACCCATGAGCTCAGGCAATCCCCTCATCTGGGTCTTCCAAAGTGCTGGAATTACAGGCTTGAGCTACTGGCCCTGCCCATGATTTGTTTTTGTTACCTTTTGTCAAAGTTAAAAAAAAATCAGTCACTTTTAAGTATGTTGTTTAATCTCTGAGTTCTCTATTGCATTCCATTGATGTATGTGTCTACTTTTGTACCAGTGGCATGCTGTTTAATTACTATAGGTTGGTAGTATAATTTGAAGTCAGACAATGTAGTGCCTCCTGATTTGTTCTTTTTGCTTAGGATTGTTTTGACTATTCAGGCTTTTGTTTGTTTCATATGAACTTTGGAATTGCTTTTTCTAATTCTGTGAAAAGTGACATTGGCAATTTGATAGGAATTGTGCTAAATGTGTAGATTGCTTTATGCAATATCATCATTTTAATAATATTCTTTCACTTCTGAAGGAGACAAGGATATAAGCTTACAAGTTCTTTATGTCCTAAAACACACAAGTTTGACAAGGTTCTTGTGTTCCTGACCTGGCTCCAACCAGAGCTTGACCAGTACTTCCTTCTTTGATGTTTGCACCTGAGAGTGTTGATTTACTAGAAATCAGTTAGTGTGTCCTCTAGTCTGCGTAGTCTGCATGTGGCCTACCTTGATCATAACTTTACTTATTAGAGTTTTAGAAAACACAAATGTTAGTGGTTTTACTTTAAATCATTAATAACATGGACGTTAGTGCTGTGGTAACCTTGCCGAGAAAGTTGCGAGCATTAACCTATTTTCTGCTATTGCTAGCATTAAGATATTTCTTGTTTATGTAGTTTGGCCCTATATAAGGGGCATGCTGTGAGAATAAAATTGCTCTCACCTATCCAGGAGAGAGTCTTCCCAATCCTACTGTTCTTTGTCTTTCTTTTCTCATTCCCTCCCCCACCTCAGGCCCTGCTCTCTGGAGACTGGAACTCCACACACTTCTTGAGCATGGATATTTTCTCACGTATTTGTATTACCTTTAAATTATTTCATTAATGTTTTGTAGTTTTTCTTGGGAGAACATTCAACGCCTTGGTTTAATATATTCCAAGGTATTTTAATAATTTGTGGTCATTAGAAATGGAATTGACTTCCTGATTTGGCTCTCAGCTTGAATGTTATCAGTACATAGAATTACTACTGATTTACATATATTGATTTCGTATCCTAAGAGTCCACTGAAGTTGTTTATCAACTCTAGGAGTCTTTTGGAGGAGTTTTTAGGGTTTTCTAGGTATACAGTCATGCCATCAACAGATAATTTCACTTTCTGTTTTCTAACCTAGATGCCTTTCCTTTCCTTCTCTTTCCTGCTTGCTCTGGCTAGAACTTTCATTGCTATGTTGCACAAAAGTGGTAAAAGTGATTTCCCAGTGGTCCCTGTAATGTGGTTTCATACAATGCAAACTACTGCTTACTGCTTTATTGTTCTGTTTCATATATCAGAAAAAGCAAGTGTTACATTTTAAAATATTATAATAAATAAAAAGACGTTCCATCAATTCAGCCCTGGGTTATATAGGTTCTTCAAAACACAGATATTGAGAAAGGGTCTGAGGGGGCACTGCTTGCCAACACTGAGTACTTGGTACTAGTAAATAGGCTTTGTTGCCAGACACCCTGTGGTCACACCTTCTACCTGGAATTCTCATATAAAAGGAAAATAGTGGTGGAATGTTATTGACTCAGCATTCTTCCTGTTAGCTTACAGTATATGAAATTTAATGATTTTTAAGGGATATTTTACATGAGTTAGAGTTTTGTTTCATGGGCTTAAGGAAGAAACAATCCATGAATAATTTGTGAGTCCAACATAAATGAGGGAATTAATGAAGAGGGGAATAAACGAGTGACCTCCAATCTGCCCTGTGAACTCCATCCTCTTAATCTCCATCCTATTCCTCCCTCTACTTCTATTGTCTTCTCCTGACATCCAACCCACATTTCCACTTAGGTATTTATCCACCCCTAGACCAAACACCATCACCCTTCAACTCTTGGATTTGAACATGATCCCTATCATCTCTTCCTGACCCTTCTAAGCTTCCATACCTACCTTTTCCTGCACCCTTTGATTTCATACTATTGTCAACCCATGCTCCAAACCTTTCCAGGTACCTCAGTCCAACACTCCTTGCATTTCATTGCTTCCATGTCTTCCTTCTCCATTTACCTACATTTATTCCCATTTCCGTGAATTTAACACAATTCTCATGGTCTGTGTAAGTCCTTTTTCAAAAGCTCAGATATCAAATGTAGAATGGCATCAGCTTCTTGGGACCCTCATTCATACTTCTATTTGCCCTTCCCCTATAGACCACTTAATCTAGTCAGCTCAACTATCTTCCCCAAATTACTCTCTCATTTGCAGTGATTATGTGCCCAGTATCGCACCCACAAAGATCCAGTTCTTTTTATCTCTCTTTTGCTCTACCTTGCACCACTATCCACCCCCAGAACATTCATACTCTAACAATAGACTAAAATATGCTTGATTTTTAAAGAATTTAGTTTTGACCCAGTTTTAAAACCCCAGGTAAATGGTGGTCAGTTTCCCTTGTTGAGCAACTGATTACTTTCACACAAAAACCACTCTTCTTTTTTTGAGTTGGAGTCTCACTCCATGCTCATGGCCACTGCAGCCTTGGTCTGCTGGGCTCTGGCTTTCCTTCCACCTCAGACTTCCAAGTACCTGGAACTACAGGCATCTGCTACCACATCCAGCTAATTTTTTAAATTTATTGTAGAGATGAGGTCTTTCCAAGTTGTCCAGGTTGGTCTCGAACCCATGGGCTCAGGCAACCCTCTCACCTTGGCCTTCCAAAGTGCTGGGATTATATGCATGAGCCATCATGCCTGGCCACAAGCCACTCTTCTAATTGGACTCTCATATACTTGGCAAGTAGGCATTTGGCCAAATTACTCCCAGTCAGGTGCCAAAAAAACCTAGAGACAACACTTATTCTTGGAGCCCAAGAAGTCATACAGGTGATTCAATTCACATGCTACTGAGACCTCTAGATAACTCCCCTCTCTTTCCCTAAGTGAGTTGCCCCTTTATAGCTAAACCTATATAGTTTTGTTACACTCTCTCCAGTTTCAATCCCCTGTGTGGCCCTATCAGGTATCTCTACCTTGTTTGCAGCTGTAAATAATAAAAGGTTCATTTTTTTAAAAACATCTAAAGTGTGAGTGCACTATCTTTTGTTAAAATAATTTATAAATCTTATCAAACACATACATTCTCCTCCTCCCCACCATGTTCTGTAACCCTTTGTGGACATTAACTGTCTTGAGCTTTATCCCCACATCAGCTCTTTAATCACTTTTTTATTTGAGGGGAATCTCACTCTTGTCACCCAGGCTGGAATGCAGTGGCACACTCATGGCCACCGCAGCCTCGACCTGCTGGGCTCAGGCAATCCTTCCGCTTCAGCCTTCTAAGTAGCGTAAACTTTAGGCACATGCTACCATGCTTGGCTAATTTTTTGATTTTACTGTAGAGATAACGTTTCACCAAGTTCTCAGGCTGTTCTCGAATCCATGGGCTCAGGCAATTCCCTCACCTCCACCTCCCAAAGTGCTAGGATTACAGGCTTGAGCCACAACGCCCGGCCTAATCACATTTTTCCATTGTTCCCCCCTGCTGTAATACCCTTTGTTTTCATGAATGCTGTACCCTTCATTCTTCCAGACACAATATGTGCTGTACCCTCAAATCCTTTGTGCTCTTTAACACTGCAGTACACTTCAGCCACTCCACACTCTTTAACCCTGTGTGCATTTTGATTCCCTGCACTCTCCTGGACTCTCTACTCCAATACCCCCAGGCTCTCTGCACCCCCCTCTAACCCTTGGAGCCCCTCTCATTGTGTCCTTGCTCTCACCCCACTCTCTGTATCATCCACACTCTTAGTCATACATTCACACTTCATCTTTCCCATCACACTCCTCACCTCAGGTAGCAAAGATCACAGTACTGTTGAAATGCTGCATGAGTAAATATTGCCCTTGTGTGCTGTGGTGGGTGTGGATAGGAGTGTAAGCGCAGACATGACCATTCATTTAAAATCATTCACAGGCTTGTATATATGCAGTTTTCCATGTATGGAAAAATTACTGAGATATACATACACACCAGGTGCCTATGGGAGTGATTATGTGAAAGTGGGTGGAACTGTGATATTTGTTTTAGTGTGCATGGTGAGAGTGTAAGAGGGTGAGTAACTGGCACGTGCTTGAGAGTTTGTGAATGTGTGACTGAGTTTGTGATTATGAAAATGACTGCGTGTAAATATAGCCATGCCTCCTTTAATGACAAAGATACGTTCTGAGAAATGCACCACAAGGCAATTTCATCATTGTGTGAACATCAGAGAGTATATTTACACAAACCCAGATGGTCTAGCCTACTACACACCTAGGCTATATGGTATAGCCTATTGCTCTTAGGATGCAAAAGCTGTACAATATGTTTCTGTAATGACTACTGTAGGTGATAGGAAGACATTGGCAAGTATTGTGCTCCTAAACATGTCTCAGTGAAGAAAAGGTACAGTAAAAGCATAGTATAATAAGTGAATAACGGTGGATTTATATAGGCCAATTACAGTGAATGGCACTTACATGATTGGAGGCTGCTCGGTTGAGTCAGTGAGTGAGTGGTGAGTGAATGTGAAGGTCTAGGACATTACTGTACACTACTGTAGGCTTCATTAACTCTGCACACTTAAGCCACTCTTCATGCATTTTAAATTTTATTTCTTCAGTAATAAATTAATTTTAGCTTATTGTATTTTAACACTAATTTTTTGAGTTGATATTTTTGAAATTACATGCAGTTGTTTAAAAAGCCATAATATATAACTGTATAAAAATATTTTGTTTTATATCCTTATTCTATGAGTTTTTCTCATTTAATTTTTTTTTGAGTTGAAGTCTCACTCTTGTCATCCAGACTGGAGTGCAGTGCACGCTCATGGCCACCACAACCTGCTGGACTTGGAAAGCTGAGGTGGAAGGATCACCTAAGTAGCTGAAACTACAGACACATGTCACCATGTCCGGCTAGTTTTTGTGATTTATTGTAGTGATGAGGTCTCACCAAGTTGCCCGGGCTGGTCTTGAACCCACGGGCTCAGGCCATTCACTCGCCTCGGCCTCCCAAAGTGCTGGGATTACAGGCTGAGTCACTGAGCCTGGCCCATTTTTATTTGTTAATCTGTTAAAAAAAAAAAAACGAAGACACAAAGGCACATTAGCTGATGCTGACACAGGATCAAAATCATCAGTATCACTGACTTTCACCTCCATTTCTTGTCCCACTGGAGTGTTTTCAGGGGCTATAACATGCATGGAGCCATCATCTGCTATGATGACAATGCCTTTTTCTGGAATACCTCCTGAACAGCCTGCTGAACATTGTATTACAGTCAACCCTTTCTTTTACAAGCAGAAGGGGTACACTCGAAAATAATTATAACATGTATAGTACAGTAAATTCATAAACCAGTAGTAGTCATTTATTTTCCTTATCAAGTATTATAGACCATCCATAATTGTGTGTATAAGTTTATATGACTGGTAACACAGTAGGTTTGTTTACACCTGCATCACACAAACATGTGAGTAAGGCATAGAATGATAATATTACATTGTCCACCACATCATGAGGTCATTGGAATTGTTTGGGTTTATTAAACCTTATGGAACCACCATCATATATGTGTCTGTCATTGACCAAAACGTCATTATGCAGTGGATGACTGAGTATATCACAGTGTACTTGAGTATGTGAGTTTGCATATAATGTGCTTATATCCTAAATGAGTAAGAGTTCTTTAGGTGTGTGTGTGTGTGTGTGTGTATCGTGTCAATGTCAAAAAATAGAGATGAGTCTCTGTATAAAATATTTTATCTGGGAATGTATGCTAAACAGAATTGCAATTTGGAGCATATACACAGATGGGGTGGTTTTTGGTATATTGGAAAAACAAAAGTTTGAGAATTTTTTAAGGAAAAAATGTTAAGTTTTGTTTGGAAACAAAGCTCATTGGCAGCAGCAAAATTTGGGGGAGCTGGAAAGTTCTGACTGAAGAGTGACAATGGTAGGTAAAACTAGTCTTAGAGTCTACAGGTTGTTTCAGCAACTACTAGGTTAGGAAAAAAAATCAGCCATGAGGGCAGTATGAAATGGAGCTTCAGTATCAACTTGAGGCATGAAGGCTTGGATGAGCTTCCCTGACTGACAACTTTCATGAATATTGTCTCTTATTGATGCTTGGAATGTAATGCATTATGATACCATGGAGAGAGGACATCTGAAAGTTCACCATCTGGTGCTTTTCCTGGATTCTGGCCTCTACATACCTTCCCTTGGCTGGTTTTAATCTGTATCCTTTCGCTGTAATAAACCATAACAGTGATAGAACAGCTTGTTGTAAGTTCTGTGTTTCCTTCTAGAGGATTATTGAAACTGAGGGTGAATTTGGGGACCTTCACACCTGAAATGGTGTCAGAACTTACTGTGATCTTGTGTAGACACTGTTTTAGCTAACTTTCTATTTGGCCTAAAAACCCTCATGAAGGAAATGGATAGTGGACTTTGTCAATTGTGGATTTGTCTGCTGCAAAATTCAAATGATTGATTTTGACCATTAAATTTTATACATATCATTAATTTAATACTGTTGAGTTAATCGTACCCTTGCTTGAGATGTCAAAGGTGAGTTATTCTTCTGTAGCAGAGAAAGCCAGAGAATCTAAGCAATAATAGCTCTTTGGCCAGACTACCTGCTGCTTCCCAGGGAGGCTCATGAACCATCGTTTCCAGCATCGCCTTGCTAAAGTTTCTGGTATTTCTTTCTCCCAAAGGACTCTGGGGCCATGGCAGCTGGACAGATGTATGATTTTGTCTCAGACACCTCAATTAACAGCTTTTATCAGAAGATCACTTCAACTTTATTTGGCAGCATTGATGGCACACCATCATTTTACAGAAATAACTCTAAAAAAAGTTATGTCTTCAGTTACTTGAGAAATACAGTGAGGCAATAGGTCTTTCCTTTGTCATACCAGGCAAATTGAACCCTATCTCCCTTTTGAAGGGAACTTTAGTGGTTAGAGAAGGACTGTGCATTCATGTGCTATTTGGTACTTTTGATTATTTTGAAACATTATAGTTTCAAGTTGATTTTTTTGTGTCACTGACTTGATTTTGCTAATATATTGCAATTTGTCTGAATATTAATAAAGTGTTCTATTTTCCCTGAAAAAAGGGAAAAAATAATGAAAAAAATACTGTTAAATTAAGAAGGTAACATTAGTTTATGTAATAGTTAAAAGAATGGTACCCCACATCTTTTAACAAAAGAAAAGAATGATAGGTTCTGCTAGTTAACCACCTGATGCTAGTGCTTCTATTTGCTTTTTCTATGGATGGTGACTGTTTAGACTTTCTATCACTGTTGGGCTCAATATTGGTAGAGTACCTTTTCCTAGAACATTACCTTCTTTTCCTAGAACATTATTATCTTCATTTCCTAATCAATTGGCATTTGATTGTACAAATCAGTCCAATAACTTCTAATGTAAATTATTGATATCATATTACTACTTTTGCTCTTATCTCATTAAGCAGCCTTTTGGGATCATAATCTGAGTTTTTAATCTAAGAAATGCTTTAAAATGGGGCAGCTTAGGTCTAAGAAAAGAAATAATTAACTTAGTTTTGGGTAGAAGAACTCAGGGAAGCCTGGAACCCAGTGAGACACACAAACCTCTCTGCAAGTCCATCATGGATCAGACCTCAATATTTCCTGCTCCTTCCATATGAGACCTTATGTGCCTACAGGGACCTTGACAAAAATTGGAGCCTCTCCCAAACACTTCAACAGTCTCTTCGAAGATACTCACAAGAAACTTGTAATAGGTGTTTGTAGTTAGCAACTGGTATAATGTTTTTCAGAAATGTTTTCCCCAAAGCTGCCCTGTCATTGCTAGCATAGGTGAGGAGATAATTGTGTTCTGAGGGGAGGTGAGGTCACAAAATCACAAATCTATATCTGAGGGTCCAGCTGGCTCCCTTGCTTATGTACTGGCTGACATGATCCACAATGAACACACACCGCTGGCAGAAATGAAAAGTTCAACGAGCTTTTATTTCTCTGTTTTTCTTGAAACAGGGTCTTGCTTTGTCTCTCAGGCTGTAACTCTCGCTCTCGCTCTCACTGTAGCTCACACTCCAGGGTTCAAGCACTCTTCTTGCCTCAGTCACCCAGTAGAGGGACTACAGGTGAGCAACACTGCACCAAAGTTTGTATTTTCTATTTCATTCTGAGATGCAAAGTCTGTGAGGAAAGTGTTCATGTTTTGAAAGGGAGGCTGAGCTCTGAGTAGGGGCTTATGTCTAGAAAGGGAATCTTTGGGGGTAGAAACTGATCCAGCAGCAAAGCTAGTCAAGGAAGAGAAATAATTCCTTACCTATGTATGAGCTGAATAAGTAAAAAGGCGAGAGTCCTGGACCCTATGCCAATCCCTGAATTTTTTTTTTTTTTTTGAGTTGGAGTCTCACTCTATCGCCCAAACTGGAGTACAGTGGCCGCTCCCGGCCACTGCAGCCTTGACAAGCTGGCCTCCGGTGATCCTTCCACCTCAGCCTTCCAAGTCGCTGGAACTACAGGTGCGCTACCATGCCCGGCTAAATTTTTTTGATTTATTGTAGAGATGAGGTCTCGCCAAGTTGCCGAGGCGGGTCTTGAACCCATGGGCTCAGGCAATCCACTCACCTCAGCCTCCCAAAGCACGGGATTACAGGCTGAGCCACCGAGCCCGGCTCAATGCCTGAATTTAATAAAATTCTCACTGACAATTATTATTGGTGATGAATTCAAGTGAAAATGACATCTGATATCTAATTTTGAAGATGCATAAGTTGTATAGTAATAAAATAAATATGCTATTCACATTACCTTTTATAAATCATAGATTAAATGTTCAGTATTATTATAGATATGTTTATAATGCCAACATTCTTGTGAGAATGATCAGGATGAAAGTATAATAATTAGCTAATCTCTTGCAGAAACCAGGATCTGAATTTGTTTCTGAAATTAAAAAAAATATTTTGTAAATCTGAGTTTAAGATCCACTTAGTGGAGACAGTAATCGTGTTTCTATTCAAACATCTGTGGTCTAATGATTATGGGAAGATTGCTTTTCCCCTGAAGTTAGGAACACATGAAAGGAAAGGTAACATGATTATGAATAATAGACAACAGTTGTCAGGACCAAATGTATCTTTTGGTATTTCCTCTGGTTTAATAGTGTTCTAACATCAGTCTTAAGTTCATGACACAATTTCCTATTATTTCAGTATTCACTGCACACAGTTTTTTTCTCCAGATTTTGTTTACATTACTCTCTTGTACTTTAATATTGCTCACTAATCTCACATTGTTACTAATAATTGCAGTAAATCAAGGTATTAGAAATATATACACATTTAACCTGAAATTAGGAATAACTTAGCTTCTAGCCTACATTATTTTATTACATATTAGTATTTCATAGGTCCAAGGTAATTTTTTGGTGGATATTGTTATATTTTTTGTTCTTGGAATGACAATAAATGAATCTCTCTGCTGCCAATGTTAAGTTTGACTTGACATAATATCAAGTCAAGCTCACATTCATTAAACTCAAGCTGCCTACAGGGCCATTTCTTTGAGCCTTAGACTGAAATAAAATCACTACATTTGATTAAGATCTGTTTGGAAGACAGCTATGCCTTCCACTATACCATCAATGCACTTGGAGATTGTTGTGCTAAGTAAACTGACTCAGAAACAGAAAATCAAACACTGCACGAGCTCACTCATATGTCAGGGATAAATAGTCACAGGGATGGAAATAATAGACACTGGGGACACTAATAAAGGAAGGTGGCAAGGGGGTAGGGTTCATAAACTACCTGTAGGGGCAATGTTCACAATCTGGGGAATGGGACACCTGAGATCCAATCTCCACCATTGCACAATATGTTCATGTAATGAATATGCATGTGTATCCCCTGAATCTAAAATAAAAAATAAATGTAAAGAAAACAGGCAAAAAAAAATCTCAGCAGCATTATTTTTTATATTGTTTATGTAACAAAATTTTATGCCAAAATGAAAACTTTTTTTACAACCAATATTATATTTTAAAATACCAACAACATAAAAATCAAATGACAAGTTATAAAAACAAACTAAACACAATTCTAGATTACTTGAAAACACAGCTGATATAGTTTGTTAATGTAGCAGGATGCTTAGGGCAATGTTTTGTCCCCAGTCAAGCCAGGTTCAAGTCTCTACTCTGCCCCTATCCAGTACATGAATTTAAACATATCATATAACTTCTCTATTTTTAAGGTCTCTGTCTTGACAATAAAAGTCATGCCAATGTCCACATCATATATTTCTGAAATTTAAAAAGGTACAATAAATACAGTATCATCACTGTAATTAAATGTTGTAAGTACTATTTAAAGTATGTACATTCAACTGTGGGAAGCCTCAAAACAAAATAAAACCTTAAGAGAGTATTTCTCAGAGACAACATTGCATTTCATTGATGCAATGGAGCATAGGCTACATGTCTCTATACTGGATTCTGACTCTAATTATATCAGTCAGTGGGAACTCGCAGAATGATTTCCAGGGAGTTGGCAATAGAGATAATTCACATATCTCATCCTGGAGAGTTACAATACTGGGCATTTTATCTCTTCTTACCATTATTTGTTCCAATACTGCACCAAAAGCAGATTGAAGTCTGTATATTTAATTCTCAAGCACCCGATTATAGCCACTCTTTGTTGTTTTTAACGTCATCCCCAAGATCATAGCAGCTTTTAGATTACAGTGTTTCTTCAAAGATTTTGAATAACAATTTGTTTTCTATCCTGACAGAGGTATATGTAATGTCCACTGGCATCACCTTTCTCTTGACTGTCTCCGGACATCTCAGTAAGCCTAAAGAGCCTTAGGTGGGTACAGCTTAAAATAAAAGCTCTCATGTATATTGGGTTTTCCATTTTCCTCTGCAGGATTCTGTAATGCTGCTGAGTATTATATTTTATTATGTATGTGTTTTTTAAAACAGAGTGAAATAATTACATGTGCAAAAATGTTTAGGATGTTGTCTGCTGACCTTCAGGACAAAAATCACAACCTATGATATGCAGCATTGTTCCTTTTCCCCGGTGTTTCTTGTTTGGCCTTATGTTTGTGCCTTTGGCTACTTAAGTTCATCCTGTATGGACACAAGCAGCAGGTCAAACACATGCACAGCAACAATCTTTTTTTTTTTTAACTTAAAATTTTCTTTTAATTTTAAAATTGTGGGGTACATTTCAGGGTTAGGTATACAAATATTCACTGTGCAGGTACCCTTGCTGATGAGGTGTGGCCCCCCTTCCCCAGGCAGATTTCCACTACTGTCAATCCCACTTCCCTGCCCCCCCCTTTCCCTCCACAGTTTCCCACTACTGTCAATCCTTTTCTTATAGTATTGCGGTATTTAGGAACAATCTTTTTCCCAGCGACTTCTTACAAGTTTTTTGATAAGTAATTTTACAGTTAGTGTAACATATACAATTTACAAGTATGCAGCTCAGTGGAATTTCATAAATAAAACACCCTCTTGTATGTAAAACCTAGGTTAAGAAAATAGAATATCTTTAATGCCCTAGTACCTCTCTTGAGTCCCCTTAGGTCCCCACCCTCAAAAGTATAGTTCTGTTGCACACATTTGAGAAGGTTTTTAAGACATAGGTTTATATCTTTTCTAACATTTAAGAGACTACATGACTTTTTCATGTTTTATACCTTATATAAATGATTGCATGCAGTAATAACCCTTTTATATTTTGTTTTTTAAGTTTCATATGAGTTTTGTGACTGTATTGTTGACATCATTTGCACTGTTGCACAAATTTCCATTGTGTTAATATCAAACAATTAAATGAGTCATTTGATTGTGTAGGAGCAGGTGGGCGGTCCTCAAGTTGGGACTATCATGACTAGTGCTGGTATATGAATTCTGCAATATTTAGATATTTCATGGGTGTATTAATAAGATTCAATTGTGGGAATTTAGGCTCATATCTGCATGACTTAAATAGATCATACAAATTTTGCAAAAATTTGTGCCAATTTAATCCCCATTGGCAGTGTGTGAGATTCCTGGTATTTCCACATCTTTGCCAAAATCTTATATTTCTTGCCTTTTGCATTTTAGATTTTTGACTATTATACAAAAGTATCAGGTAGTGGTGTTATTTCAGTTTTTATTAACTGAATAATAATAGATACAGTATCATCGTAGTAATTAAATGTTGTAAGTACTATTTAAAGTATGTACATTCAACTGTGGGAAGTCTCAAAACAAAATAAAAATGTAAGAGAGTATTTCTCAGAGACAACATTGCATTTCATTGAGGTAATGGAGCATAGGCTGCATGTCTCTATACTGGATTCTGACTCTGATATTATCAGTCACTGGGAACTTGCAGAATGATTTCCAGGTAGTTGGCGATAGAGATAATTCACATATCTCACCCTGAAGTTACAATACTGGGCATTTTATCTCTTCTTACCATTATTTATTCCAATCCTTCACTGAAAGCACATTACTGAGAACACTGGAAATTTCCCATGTTTAATAATTTTAATTGTTAAATTATTAATTGAATAATGTCTGTTTTCTTGAAGCTTCTGTTAGAATATTCCTCCCCCCATTTGGTGGAATTTTTTTGTCTCTTTATATTTTTCTTTTTTTTCTCTTTTAATTTTATTTCAAAATTGTGGGGTATAATGCAGGGTTAGGTATACAAATGTTCATTGTGCAGGTACCCTTATTGATGAGATGTGCCCCCCCTTCCCCAGATGGATATCGACTACTGTAAATCCCAGCTACCCACCCTCCACCCCCCACCCCCCTCCCTGCAGTTACAAGAGGTCATTATTGTCACCATTTTACAAATTGAGAAAACTGAGATTTGTTAAAGTAAAGCAAAGCCAGACATTAGTTAAAGCAGTAAA
>CAUYQG010038827.1:0-12387 GCA_963574415.1 Tarsius wallacei | reverse complement strand
CAACCCTCGCCTCTCGAGCCTGGCTTTCGGGCTGGACGTGGGGCTGGTGACAAAGGGAATGCGTGCAGGTGACGTGCTCAGGACCCTGCACGTTTTCACCTTGGTCGCCGTCATCAGCATTTTGCAGAAGCCCGTCCAGTGGCTCAAACCAACTTTGCAACGAACCCGAGCCATGTGAACTCCTTGGCGAGAGTCAGCCTGGAGGCTCTGTCTCTCTTGGAGGCCGCTCATCTACCACCTGACTCCCACCCAGGCTCCGCTCACGGAGGAGAGACCCTAGACCCACCTGGGGACTGTCACCACGGCTGCTTCCAGAAATCCCAAACATCTCACAAGAAAGCCCCATGCGTTGAGAAACCGGAGGGAGAAGCACAGAGTCACCCCAAACCTCCAGTCTCCCTGGGGGTTGGGGAGGATTAGTTGCTTGTTTCTGTGAATATTAAACTTTCCAATTTTCTTACCACGGTGGAGGTTTCATCAGAAAGCTGGAATTGGATGCCCAGATTATTATGAGACAGGCCGTGGCTTAATCTTCCTGAGGTTTTTATATTTGAGAATAAAGAGGCATTCGGCACTTATCTAAAATGACAGCAGCTGAGAAGGAAAGCTCTGGAAGGTCCTCGGCTGTAACCTGCATGTGTGTGCACTTTGGGGCTCATTGTGGAATCGCAAAACCAAGACGTCTCAGAGTCCAAGGCACCTCAGCGGCCCGCTCTCCCAATTCTTTCCTCTTGCATATGGGGAGACTGAGGCCCAGAGGAGAGACGTGCGTTACCCAGCGGACTCTGTGAGTCGTGCAGGCTGGCCAAGCTTTCTGTGAGGGGACCTGGAAAATCTAACCACGAGGCAGGGAGGTCCGCCTCCTGTTTCAGCAGTGAAATGCCCCCCACCAACTCTCCCTCATGGAACGCTCCCAGCCCCTCCTGATCTGACTCTTCTATCTGTCTGCCTAGGCCGCCTCCTCCCTGTGACCCACGTGGCCCACCCATTCCCACGACTGCCCTCAGGAAGTCCCTCCTCTGCCTGCCAGGCTGGCGCAAATCCTTCCTTCTTCAAAGCCACAGGGAAGGCAACTTCTTCGTTTCTTCTGACCACCATGGCCACGTGGGCACTGCTGACTTCTGAACCCACAGGGCAAGTTCAGTCTGCAGGCTGAGGCTGGGAGGCGGGGGATGGAGGAGACAGAGCCCTGAGGAGTCCTACCACCCAGAGGCTTCAGGAAAAGCCTCTTCCCCCCGCCCCCAGCCTCAGATTCTTCCGCTGTAGAAAGGCTTGGTCATCACAGCTGTGTGGAAGTTAAATGAAGTGACACATGGTAATGCAGCTGGCGCTCAGGTGATAGGAACCTAGGTAGGAAAGCACAGGATCCCGTCCGTCAACCTGCGACGCCCCTTTCTGTCCTGTGGTTGGACCTTTCGCTGGTTTTGTCATCACAATTCAAACACGAGGAAATGCGAGTCTGAGCTCCCTGGGAGCAGGAACGTTGTCCCCTGCTTTTATTTCTTTCTTTTTCTGTTTTATTTTTGCAGAGACAAGGTCTCACTCTATTGCCCAGACTTGTCTCAAAATCCTGAACTCCCAAAAAGACTCGCACCTCGGCCTCCCAAAGCGCTGGGATTACCGGGGTGAGCCACCACTCCCGGCCCCTTTATTTCCTCGACTACCCTGCCTCTTTGCACGATGACTGGCACATAGTAGGTACTCAGGAAGTATTTGTTGAACAAATGAGTTTTAATGAGTTAAATGAGCAGTCTGTCTTTCATCCCCTAAGGGCTTAGGTCTGCAGTCATAGCGGCCCGCCTTGCATTCACACGGGGATTTACATTTTTAAAGCATTTTCAAGACTAAAAACATGCTTTCTACTCAGACACTGCTGTGAGGAAGGAGGACCAGTGTTATTCTCTGTCCCGCTTCACAGGTGGGGAAACTGAGGCACAGGAGAGGGTGACCCACGTCACAAATCCAGGCAGGTGCAGGCTGCTTCCAGCCTGCCGCGTCCAGCAAGCGCTGGCAAACAAACGCACGGACCCATTTGGATCCTGATTTCGACCAGCTTGGTGAAGCATTTGATGACCACGTGAGGAGTCCCCGGCTTCTAGAAGTCATCTCTGAGAACAGTGCCCAGAGAGAGGGAGGCCCAGGCAGCGAGGCCGGGGTATGGGGAGGGAAGTGATTTAGAGAGTCTCTCCTTCAGCAAGACAAATATGCCCGGAAACGCGTGCCTGGCTGGGGAAGCCAATTGGAAAAGAGTGATGGGGCTGGCTGGCGAGGTTCATCAAAGTCATTTGTTGCAGGTAAGCTCATTTTTCACAGGCCAAGGGGATACTTACCTGGAGTACACCTTTAAGGAAGAGCCGACAGATTGAACGGTACAATGCTTTATTATATTTCACACCCTGGTGCTTCAATATGATGGCGGGGGAAGGGGGGTGGTGCTCCTGGGGGAGGGCAAGGAGAAAGGCAGGAGAAAGGGATATTGAGACGTCCGGCCCGCTTGTCCTCCCTCCTGAGTGCCCAGGGCAGCCTCGCGCGGCAGGAAGCACCGGGAGGACACAGGCGGCTGTGGCCCAGGACGCCACTGACCGGGGAGCTGGGCTCTGCCACAACCTGAGCGCATCTTCCCACCCCGTCCGGGAGGCTGCCCTGTGCCTCCCCATCCCCAGAAGTGTTTCCGCACAGTTCTGAGAACCCTGAGACCTGCGTCCTGGCCCTGGCTCTGTAGCCAGCTGAGCAGGACGACACATCACACGTCTGGGCTCCAGGCTCCTTGACTTCTCTGGTGGTCTTGGCCCCCTCCCGGATCCCACGTTCTAGGACTCCGGAGCAGCCTGGGGACCCACATTTCTCTGGACACAGCGGGCCCTCTGCAGCCCTCCCGCCCACCCTCCAGGCCCGACTCTGGAAGTCGGCTGCATGCATCGTGGGAAAGTCCATCACTGCCTGGGCTCCGAGGAAGAGCAGGTTGCCCACTTGACAATCACATTCCATAATAATGCCCGCCCCTCTAGGAATGCCTCTCCTGGGGAAAGCTGCGTCTTGAGACCTGTCCATCCTCTGCAAAGAGCCATCGCACGTGCACGCAGCCTTTGGGGGACACCTGGAGCAGGTCCTGCATCCTCACATCTCCAACATCTCACCCCCCTCCCCTCTCACTCAAGACTTCCTGTCACCCTTTGCCCCTGTCCCTCCAGAAACCCCCAAGTGCCTTCCTTTACTCAACCCCTCCTGCCCCTTGACCTCAGCTGGGGCATGTACCCTCCCACCCTCGACCCTCTCCTTCCTGCCCCTGGAACGTCCTCCCATGGCAGGAGCTGTGGCAGCATCTTGTGCAAAGGCGGCCTTGAGGACATGAGCCGTGAGCTCAAGGTGGTGGACAGGGGTCAGAGGAGCCTGGTCTTTGAAGGTTGGGCGCAGAGCTGCCGTGCCAGCCCCACCTCTGGGCTTCCTCCCCTCGGGGAGAAGTCGACTTCCCGTGGGCGCCACAGTTCGTGGGTCTTCCATTGTGCACAGCGGGGCCCAATTCTGAATGGCCATAACACTCATCTCAGGGTCTCTCTGCCAGGTTCACCACAGCATGCCATGGGCTTGGCACATGCAGGAAGCATGTGAGCACGTGCGCGAGAGGCAGGAGGGTGAGTGGGGCAGCTCACCTCCCTCCCTGGTTCCTCCTCTCTGCCCCCCATCCCGTGGCCATGGTGGATGCTGGGCTGGGTACCTACCACTGACATGTTCACAGCATCCTCTGCTGGGAGACTTGTGCTTCCGAGGCTCTGACTGGGGCCCCCAAGGCCATGGTCATCCAAAAGACATCCTCTGTCTCTGCGGGGCCAGCTGGGCCCGTCCCAGCACCATGGAATGAGCAGGGGTTGGCCATTCCCTTTGTGATAACCCTCATATG
Organism: Tarsius wallacei; assembly: GCA_963574415.1. NCBI lineage: Eukaryota > Metazoa > Chordata > Mammalia > Primates > Tarsiidae > Tarsius > Tarsius wallacei. The sequence goes on along the minus strand of CAUYQG010038827.1, from coordinate 8,489 downwards.
CATCCATTTTGTACTGCTGTAAAGGAACACCCGAGGCTGGTAACTTATAAAGAAAAGAGGGTTACGTGGCTCACAGTTCTGCATGGCGCCAGCGTCTGGTGAGGCCTCGGGAAGCTTTTATTCATGGCAGAAGGGAAGAGGGAGCAGGCATGTCACATGGCGAGAGCAGAAGCAGGAGCAAAGAGAAGGCACCAGGCTCCTTAAACACCTGGCTCTCTTGTGAACTAGTAGAACTCACATGTGACTACGAGGATGGCACCGAGCTATTCAGAAGGGATCTGCCCACGACCCAGCACCTCCCACCTTCAACACTGGGGGTCCCATTTCAGCACAAGATCGGAGGGGACAGACGTCCAGACCGTCTCATCTCTCGCCCCTCCCCTTCCCCCGAAATGCCCCTCCGTCAGTGCCACTCGGGACCGCGCTGAGTAACCGTCGTGAACTTGAAGCTCCATTTTTGGCAACATGGCACCAGTTGAGCAATGGCTGGACACAGCAGGGCGTGTGACAAATTGGATGAAAGACAGAAGCAAAGGAGCAAGAGCCGATGGGAGAGAATCTGGGGAGAAGCGACTGCCGGGGCCGTGTGGGACGTCTGGGGTCCCAGGGGGCCTGAGGACAAGAGCCCTGGGAGTGAGGGCTCCAACTGCTCAGAACTGGCCACTTGCTGCCAGGGAAGCATGCTGCAGACCAAGGGCGCATGGAGCCGAGCCAACGTCCCCCCTGCCCAGGAGGATCTTGAGGCTGGACGATGTCAAGAGCATTTAGGCAAGATCTAGAGAATGACGAGCTTTGCATGCCCCAAACGATGAGCAAGTCAAGGGCTCTGGGAGCACCTGACCTGAGACAGTGGGAGTGGGTGGGCATGAGAAGGCTTCTTGAGGAGGGGCCGGCAGGCAAGGACAGTGTGAGGGCAGAAGCAGAGCAAGCAATCCAGCCCAAGGAGCAGTGAGGGCTGTGGCAGGGAGCGCCCTGAGGGGCTGCAGGAGCATTTGGGGCATGCACTCCCTCCCCCAGAGAACAGCCCTGCTCCGCTGCCCAGGATGGGGTTGTCTCCCACATGCAGCAAGGTGGGATGCAGCCTGTTTTGCGGGCTCTGGGCAGCAGGACACACACAGTCACGCATGGAATGAGGAACAGGGTGGGCAAATGGCGCTGAGTGACAGGAACTGGGGAGAGCAGGTCCCGGACCCCCCATCAGGACCATCCTGTTCACAGAAGCACAAAGGCTACTCTGGAACCGAACGTGCCAGGGAGACGGGCAAGGACGCTCCGAGGTGGTTGGAGGCTCAGCCTCAGAATTGCAGGGAAGGCCAGTCCTCAGGGAACAGCGGGGAAAGCTCCTGCGGGGCCCAGAGAGGTGCCGCTGGTTGCCGGCCACGTGCAAAATCCCACTAGCCACGCGAGGGCCTATCCAGTGGTCGCACCCACCCCGGCCAGTATCTACCCCGCCTTGCACGTGGTGTTCCTCCTGCTGGGATGAACGTCTTCCTGCCTGCCACCTCCAGAAAGCCTTCTGGGATAGGCACTCCATGACATTGACTGCCTCCCAAACAAATGCCCCTTCACCTAGGGATCATGCAGCCTGTGTTGTTCACCTCTTCAGCCCTGTCTCTCCTGTGTCAGCCTTGTGCATTAGTGAGAGCAGGGGGCCCTCCTCAGGTGGGTGGCCTTGCTGGTCACCGGGACCCGGCCTGGCTCCTGGCTCGGCGATTTCAGCAGATGTGGGTTAAGATGTGACGATACCGTTGGAGGTCAAGGCACCATGAGAAGCCTTCAGGGAAGCAGGAAACTCCACATGAAGCGCGTGGTCTGTCTGGGCCCTGGGAGACCCGTGTCCATGAAAAGCCCCAGCCCACCCTGGGCCTGCCCTGCCCCTCGCCTCCAAGCAGGATCCGGGTAGAGCTGCCATCTCTAAAGGGGTCTCAGGGGCCAGAAGGGCAGTGGGATGTCTGGGGGCCCCTCACCCCTAAAAGCAGCACCTGGAGGCCATCGTTGCCCCTGACCTGGCCTCCGGGGGGCAGTGGAGCTGGGCCAAGGAAGGGCCACGAGGCTGGAGTTCCTTGTCAGCAAGCTGTCGTCTGCTGGCTTTCCAAGGCCGGGTCCAAATGCCGCGTCCTCCAGGAAGCACTCCCTGACTGCCAGGACCCATGCCAGTGTCCCCAGACACCACCCAGGCCTGGCTCTGGGCTGTTGGGGGCTCCAGACCTGATCCGTGCTCTCCCCACACCCGACCAAGAGCTCTGGAACGGCCTCCCCTCGGGCCTCCGCCTGGGACCTGACCCAGCCCACCAAGGAAGCCATTTCAAGTGACCTGACCCATTGCCCAGAGAGGCTCCCATGCCCTGACTCTGCAGATACATGTCTGCCTGACAAGGATGCAGCAGGGGGCCTCAACACTGGCCTGGCCTGCGTGGGGGGCCGGGGAGTTGGCTCCATCCCCAGGCGGGTGATGATAAATGTCCCTGAGCCAAGAGCCACGGTGGTGCGTCACGCTCCGCAGCGCAGCACCACGCTGGTGGCCTGGCCGGTCAGATGGTCTCCTTGGTGACATGGCCTCGGCTTAGGGCTGAAGGCCAGGGACGAAGGTCTGGGTGGAGGAGGAGCTGTAGATGGTGCCAGGCGTTCCCTCACACCTGGGATGTGCGTCCTTCTCAGGCCACAGACGGGGCTGTGGCCACACACACCTTGAGCCACACTGGGGATTTGTGAGGCCGGAGACATCCAAGCCCACCCAGGTGCCTTCACCCACTAGGGGCTGTGTCTCATGGTGGGTGACGGGTGACGGGCTTCTCAGTCCTCCGGGGGACACAGCTATCCTCACCCATAGCTCTGACACACATACAGCCACACACTCATACTCACAACTCACACATACACTCCTACGCACAAACCCACAACTCACACAATGACACATTGACACAAATTATACGCTCACACAAATTATACACACACACACACACACACTCACACATTCACACAAACTCACACACACACACAAGCACCCTCCCGGTAGCCTAGTCGGTCTTTCCAGGGATCCCCATGCAGGATTTCTGACCCTGCTTTGGGGACAGCCTTCCTGGGGTGGGCAGCAGCCCTAGTCATGGCCATCAGAGAACCCAGACCACGGTGAGTAACTCATCACTGGGCCACACCAGGCCAGAGAAGCCTCCCACGGTGGAGGGACAGCCCACCCAGGTCAGAGGCCAAGGCAAGGAGTCCGGGGTCCTGCCAGGAGTGTGGTTGAAGCCCCAGGCCACCCACCATGGCTGCAATGCAGGCCGCGTGCCTGCCCCTCCCCGTGGTCTCCTGTGGCCCTGCAATGGGACAACCGAGGCCCTGCCGGCTCCTCCCTCTTCTCCCAAATGCTCCCCTACACCCACCTCCAGCCCCGCTGCCGACCCCACCACTTTTACAACCCCACCCCTGGACCGCAGGCCCCCTCCCCTGGTCAGGATTGAATGGCGGGGATAGGGTGGGGATGTAAAACCCAGGTCTGGCCAGAGCCCTCCGAGACTTCCAGCTTGAAGCCCGAGACCAAGGTCTCTCTTGGAGGCCACGCCCTTGGGGTGGTTTCAGGAGGCGTGCAAGGCTGTGCTGGCTGTGTGGAGAAGGAGGCACCCAGGAACCAGAGCTGACCTGCAGACGCGGCTGGAGTGGGAGCCAGCCCAGGGGTCCTTGGGCCCCGCCCTGCCCAAGGTCACAGGAGCCCCTGAGTTCCCTAGGGTCCTAGCCGCAATCCCAAGACTCGGCCTAGACCCCAGACACCACTGCACACGTGTCTTCCCGCAAATCAGAACTTAAGGGGCCGCTAGAATTTGTGGCTTGGAGCAGAGTGCCAACTTTTAGCTGCCCCTTAAGTTCTGACTTGGGGAAATAAGACCCCTTTATTTTCCCAAGACGCTGTCATTGGGTTTCTGTTTCACGCCGCCCGGGGCACTCCAGCTACCCTGACCAAGCAATCTACTAGAGCAGGGGTGAGGGTGGGTAGGTGGAAGGGAGAAACCTGCACCTCATCCCCCGCTTCCCTCCAGCCAGCCCGCCTCTGCCCTGCCTGCAAAGATCTGCGACACTGACATCAAAACCTGGGGTGTCGAAGCAGGGCAGCCCGGCCACGCTCTGGCTTGGCAGGAAGCTGGCTGGCCTCAGAACAAGCAGGGCCAGTGCGGGGAAGCGCCACCGCGTAATACAACATGAGACGTCCAGGCGAGGTCATCCTCTGAAGTAACAGAAGAAAATAACCATGGGATTGACGAATCCAGGACAGAGCCCAGGCTCACTGGACACTCCTGGCCAGCAAGGCTGCAGGGGCCGGTGAGGCTGGCAGGCCTGAGGTCAGGCCAAGGGCATCTGGAGGGCCAGCCCCTCTGCCGACTGGCTCCCCTGCCCACTCCAAGACACATGTGTCACCCAGACCAGGCCCTCGGGCCTCACAGGGGTCCTGAGGAAGAGGGAGGCAGGGGATCTCACCAGGCAGGAACTCTCAGGGGTGTCACCCTCCATCGCCCTCCATCAGCAAGGTCCACGAGCCCACCCGGAGGTCACCCAAGACGGCCTCCTCATCCAAGCCCTCAGTCGAAAAGGAGGAGGTTGCAGGCAGAGAGGCAAAGGGCCTCCAGGTCAGGTGCCCCACACAGGGATGCTGGAACCGGCCAGGAACGTGCGGCTCCCAGTTTCCGCCTCAGGCGTTCGTCACCACAAGGCTCTCACTGTCATTTCTTGCACAACGTGTGAGGCCAAAACGGTCTCCCAGAAAGTGCTGGAGGGATGGGCGTGCAGGCAGGGACATGTGAAAGCCATGGGGTGTCCACTGCGGAGTGACAAGATCCCCACACCTAGGGAGCGGGCAGTGGCAAGCAGGGATTCCCTCTCATGGCAGGGTCACGACCTGGGGCTGCTCGGCTGGGGTTCCCAGCTCGAGGTTTCCACCTGCTTGCCACGGCCCGCCACAGCCAGCCCCTGCTTCTCCCCCCTCCAGAACTGCTCTCTTCTTCTCCACCCTGCAGAGATACCCTCTACTTCTCCTCCCTCCAGGGCTGCTCTCTGCTTCTCCCTCGTCCAGGGCTACCCTTTGCTTCTCCCTCCAAGGCTACTCTCTGCTTCTCCCTCCAGAGCTATCCTCTACTTCTCCTCCCTCCAGGGCTACTCTCTGCTTCTTCCTCCCTCCAGAGCTACCCCGATATCAAACCCTGCCCCGTACTGGGCAAGTTCCCATGGCAGAGGGCCAGGAAGTGGAGATGAGAACTGGTTTTTGCTTTCCTCCACATATCTGTCTAGCTCTGGCCCCTCCCATCACATGAATCAGGAAGACAGGACCGGCTTGGGGCACCCAGGTCGACAGAGTTGCCAAGCGGACTTTTTTTTACCTCTCTGAAGAAATACTGGCCCTGAGAGTGTTTTGTGTTAAGGATCTGAAGTTTGGCAAAGGCCTGAGGTTCGGAGACCAAAAGCCTCGTCTCTCTCTGGGGCGGAGGAGGCTGCCCCCAAGGTCACATGGAGACAGGTGGGCAGGAGGGGCCGGCAGCATGTCCACCCGTGGTGACGCCTTGAGCTGCGGCAAGAGGCAGAGAGCAGGACCCGGTTTGGTGGTCATGGCCAAGGTCGCGGGGAAGCGGCTCAGCACCCAAGCCAGCAAACCAGCCACCAAATGTGGGCTGGCTGGAGGACAGAGACCACAGAAGGCCACGTGCCCCAGCATCCCAAAGGGCAGAGCTGGAGCCTTGAGCCTGGTCTGCATCCCCCGGCACCTGTGTCCCGGTGGTGAGGCCGGATGGACATCTGGGTGGATGGGCCTGTGGGCACCTCACCACAGTCAGTGTGTGTGTGTTGGGGGGACATGCACATGCATGTGCTGCACAGTTACACACACACACACACACACACACACACACACGCTACTGTCCCTGCCCCCAGACCAAAATGACACTCAGGGAAAAGAATAAGAGAGAAAACCCTGAACTGACTGGCATTTCACCCAGAAATGATGCCCTTGAAAGCTGCCGGGACACCCAAGTTGGGAGCGCCGTGTCCTCCCTGTAGGTGCACGATGTGAGGCAGGCTGCATTGGGAAAAGCCACGTCGGTTGTGCCGACCTTGCTGCCTCCTGAACGGCCACGTCCCCCACCACCTGGGCTCACAAGTCCCAACCCCTCGGCCTCTCCCTGCTGTGCCCTCGAGCTTCTGCACCTCACGCCCTCCGTGTCTGGGCCCACCACCTTCTCCCAAGCCCGCACCCTCCACTCGTGCCTCCTGGGTGCCTGCAGCTCCACAGAAGGGCGGAGAACACACCGGACCCACAGGGACATGCCTGGGGTCCAGAAGGCTCCAACACCCATAGCATGAGATGCGGGCAGGTCATCAGACCTCCCGGGTCCCACGTCCACATCCTCAAAATGGGAGCATGGGGGATGGGACCTCTTCACAGCAGCTGTGAGGCGCGAAGTCAGAGGACTGAAGGAAAGCCTACTCACGGCAGAGGCCGGCCCTGCTCTAAGCCCCTCCTACGACCAGCTCATTCATCCTCACAACAAGACGACAGGTGGGTTCTTCAGGCTGCACGGCATCCATCCACGGCTGAGCAGGACAACTAGGTCGGGTACCGCAGCTGACCCACCTGCTTCCCTGCAGGGAGATCCCGTGGCCTCCTGCCAGGAACTCTTTCCCATCCTGGTGGCCTGCTGGGAGGTCAGGCGCCCCGCCTCTCCTGCCCCAGGCCCCCAGTGGAGCTCCATGTGTGAAGGATGCCTCGCCAGCTGCTCAAATCCTCCTGCCCCGGGAGGCAGCTGGGCAGGGCACCGGCCAGGTGGGACTGAAGCAGGAGGAGGGCCCTGATCCCAGGTGTGCAGGCATCAGCCCTTCCATTGTTGGGTTGTGAGGAGACAGGGATGGGGAGCCAGGTAGGAGGGGCTGGAGCCGAGGGCAGCCAGAACACGGAAGGGCTTAGTATGTCACCAACTCCAGGACCCCGGGAGGCCGGTTGATTGCTAGCGTGGACTCAAACCCCATGAAGAGCAAAGCTGGGCTTTCTGGCCACCGGGTTTCCAGCCCCAGTCTCCTCCATCATCCCTGGCAGCTTCCCTTGGAGAACCTGGCCAACAGGTGTACGGCACTTCTTCCTGGGCTGCTGGCTCTCCCACTGTCCTCCGCGGCCATCCCCTCCGCAGTACCTCCAAACCCAAGTTGCCTCTGAGCGCAGCCCCCCTGGACTCAACCTGGCTCCCACAGGGACCTTGGCACAGCTGGGGGGGGGGTCGCCTGGGTGCTTCTGCCAGGAATAGACGGAGACACGACAAACCATGAGATCACAGTGACTATTGCTCATCCCATTCTGATGAGGTGAAGATACATGGGACGCAGAGGAAGGGTGCCTCCCTCTCCACCAGCTCCGGGGCGGTGGCTTGTTCTCACCTCTCTGGTACAGGAGAAGGGGACGGAAAGGCTTGCTGCTGTGACTTCATGTGTCCTGGCATGCTGGGTGGGTGTTGGTTTGAGGCAGGTGCACCCTGCCCTGACCCCACAGTGGGTGAGGACCTCAGCCTCCACTCACCACCTAGGCCTGAGATCTTTCAGAGGACCCCTCTGAGAACCGGAGGCTAAGATGTGGGCAGCGCGTCCCCTGGGCCACTGGACTTCCCCTGGCTCCTCCAGACTTAGCCCAGCCTCCCCGCAGACTCCCCAAACTCCCCTGGACTCTCCCTGCCTCACTGGATCCCAAACCTCTGGGTCCCTGCCCTGCTCCTGCCTGTGCTGGTGGACAACTCTCCAGGGCTGACACAGATGACCACGAGGGGCGTGATCCCACCATGGTCAACTTCAAGCTGCTCTCGCTGAAGCAACTGCTCACACAACCCCTCAGGTCAGCTGTCAGATCTCATGAGCTGGCACAATCCAGCCCCACACTCCCTTGCTGACCACTCACAGACCAGTGACCTAGGTGGTGAGCTGAAGCTGGGGGTTGCCTCGCCCACCACGGAGTTGGGGCAGGATGCACCTGCCTCAAGCCAACACCCTCCCCGGGCCAGGACATCCTGAAATCACAGCAGCAAGCCTCTCCATCCCCTCCTCCTGTACCAGAGAGGTGAAAACAAGCCACTGCCAGGCTCCCAGTGCTGATGGAGACGCAGACACCCTTCCTCTGCATCCCACGCACCTTCACCTCATCAGAACCAGATGTGCAACAACCACTGTGGTCTCGTGACCTGTCGTGTCTCCATCTATTCCTGGCAGAAGCACCCAGGCGACACCCCCGGCTGTGCCAAGGCCCCTGCGGGAGTCAGCGACCTCACACGGGGGCGTGGCTCCCTCTCCCTGGAGGGGGCTCCCTCCCCCAGCCCACCAGCAGGCAGCGGGAGCCCACAGACACGTGGAGAGGCCGTCACAGCCACCGCGCTTGCCTAGCGGCGGGTGAAGGCTGAGTGGACTCATTTTGCACCCAATTACTTGGCAGTAAATCTGTTGGATGGGCCTGTCCTGCCGTATTGATCCAGCCT